>ML776734.1:1622450-1659357 GCA_009831015.1 Picea engelmannii
TGGAAGATGCACTCTCAAGAAATGATGAAGATGTTGAGGCCCTTCTCTATGCTATCTCGATCATCCAACCCGATTGGATAATAGAAGCAAGGGATGAATGGAAGAATGATGAAAAAGTATGGACTCTCATTCAAAGGTTGCAGCAGGATTCCAGTGCATAAGATACATTTACATGGAAAAATGATTCACTATGGTACAAAGATCGCTTATATTTATGTAAGAAATCCCAACTCAAACAAAAGCTACTATTGGAATTGAACACCTCTCTAGTAGGAGGGCACTCGGGATTTTTGAAAACCTACCATAGAGTCAAGAAGGATTTTTTTTGGGATGGCCTTAAAACTGGTGTTCAAAGGTTTGTGGCAGAATGTTTGGTTTGCAAAAAAAATAAGGTGGAAACAATTAAGACCCCGGGTCTTTTACAACCATTAGCCATCCCAAGTCAGTGCTGGGAGGAGGTTTCCATGGATTTCATCACAGGGTTACCGAAGTCTGAAGGAAAGAGTGTCATCATGGTGATTGTTGATAGACTGGCCAAGTACGCACACTTTTGTGCAATTTCTCATCCCTTCAAAGCTAGTACAGTTGCCATCGTATTCATGGAGACAGTTCAAAAGCTACATGACATCCCAAATATTATTGTAAGTGACAGAGATCCCATCTTCACTGAACATTTTTGGATAGAATTATTTTTTTGTTTGGGTACTCAATTGGCTCATAGCTCATCCTATCATCCTCAATCTGATGAACAAATCAAGATAGTGAACAAATGTCTAGAAGGCTACCTTCACTGCTTTGTCTTTGATAAACAAACACAATGGTTCAAATGGTTACCCTTGGAAGAATGGTGGTATAACACTTCCTTTCATACTGCAACAAAAATGACACCATTTATGGCACTCTATGGATACCACACTCCTTCCATCACTTCTTTTGTAAAAGAAAAATATAAGGTTCAAGCAGTGGAAGATCACATTGAGCATCAAAAAAAAGTTCTCCAAATATTAAAGGACAACCTGACCATGGCACATAATCGCATGAAACAACAAGCAGATCAACATCGTAGTGAAAGAAGTTTTGAAGTAGGGGATTGGGTGTTTTTAAGACTAGAAACACACAAATAGATGTCCCTCAGGAAAGAAAAGAAGGACAATAAATTATCACCAAAGTACTATGGCCCTTATAAGGTGTTGCAAAAGATTGGTACTATGGCATACAAATTGGAGTTGCCTGCATCTTCACAAGTACACCCAGTTTTCCATGTTGCATACTTAAAGAAGGTTATAGGCAACAAGATCCCAGTTCAAACTATATTGCTAGAACTTGACGAGGAAGGAAAAATCATATTGGATCCTGAATCCATCACTGACACAATAATTTTCCAGATGAGGAATAGATCCATTTCAGAGTATCTCATTAAATGGAGGAAACTACTGTTGGGTATGTGTTATATTCTTTGCATGTGTGTGTGTGTGGATGCGTCAGATATGACAATTGCATCTGAAAATCCCTCTAGTATTGATCTATGTGTCGTGTGCGTCGAGCGCTTTCCTAGGGGGGTCCCAGGGGGGGTAGGTATGCCCCATTGGTTACACGCAGCGTTCGGGGCAGCGCCCCAAAATTTTGTTTTGGGCGGTTTTTGTTATTTTTAGCTGATTTTGCTATTTTTAGCGGTTTTGTAAATTAATCCCAGATTAAGGGATTAGGGTTTTGGTATCTACGGAATACCTAAAAACATTGTATATATTGTATGGTGAATGGTGAAATTCGAGATAATGAATATAATAAAGGTTTTCCCGGTTGAGGGTGTCCGGTATAAAATCTCTGTGTACTCTGTGTATGAGCCATTGATTAAATTCTATTTTTCTTAAGAATATATATGCATTGCTTTACTTCACAGGTTTAAAACTTACAACTACCAACTAAAGATTCCACTTGGGAAGATGAGTCTTTTATATAGAAGCATCCATAGTTACTCAAGCGTTGCAGACAACACTTGTCTCAAGGGGAGGGGCATGTTAAGCCCAAATATTGGCTCATTACCCCTTAATTGGGGCATATTATATTAGTAATGTTATTTTATTTATGTCGTCTTTATTCCATTAGTTGTAATTATACCTCCTAGTCTCCTATATATACCAAGGAGACATTTTCATTTGGAATCATCTTGTACTTGAACATTTAATCGGGGTAAAAGGAGGTTTCCCCCTCAAGAGGCTTATTATATAAAATTCTCTCATTTTCAAGGCGTTGAGTACTTATTCTGAGGTTTTTCTATGCTATATTGATATTTGGTTCTTAACACTATGAAGTTTGTTCACATTTGATCAAATTTGAATGAGGGAGAGACGAACATAGAAACCTTAATTTAAACTAAAACATTAATTTTTATCAACTGTTTAGTTTTGTTTAAATTATGATTACGTTTTCGTCTTTTGCTCATTAGCAATCATTTTCACAAAATCATTTGGTAGGTTTAATTAATTAAATGATTTTGTCAGTTTGCATCTCATTTCAAAAAAAAAAAAAAAGAATTATCTATCATTTGTTTGATTTTGTGAAAACCCAAAATTAATATTTTTCTTCTCTCCATCAACTTGAAGCTTCTAGAATTTTAAGATCATATTTGAAAGGAAAATATAAACAATGTTTTTTTAGAACTTATTGTTAGTTTAAGTTCATTTTAATTTTATTGTTCTAGATTTTGTTTTATTCACAATTTTTAGGTTAACAATTTGGTTTCTTTTTGTTTCACAGGTTTCTATTATCATTTATTTGGTACATATCCGATCATGGCTTGATTTTATTATATAAATATGTTCAAGATAATTGATCCAAAAATAATATTGGATTTCTACAAATAATTTATGAGCAACAACATATAAGATTTGGAAATGCGTTCAAGAACATACAGACGATTTTGCGGGACTCATTGCAGCCCAACCGTGAGGAATCTGAAGAAACAGTTGAAAATCCATCTGCAAAATGGACCCATTTAGCTTATTCATGATATTTTCCACAAACAAATGCACGATTTGAGAGATACTGTTGTCTCTTTACGAGACAAATTTCAGGGGGCAGAAATTATTAGTGATGCCCAGACTGTTCATTCATTGCATAAATATATGAGAAAGTTCAGAGCCCCAGGGATTGAAGAAATTCAGAGGATGATTTTTATCCTTTCTTTTTTGTATATTATTTATTTTGTAAACTTTTTCTTTTCAAATTGAGTAACAGATGGTTGGAATTTTGGGAGAATGGACGAGTATTTTTGAAGAAGAATATGAAATTTAAGATTGCTTAATGGATTTTGTCCTTTGAGTAAAATGGTTTTATTTTTATTATAATATCTTCATATTTTTTGAGTAATTGATTATGCATTGATTTAAATTATCTTTAGTCTGTTTTATCAATACATGGTTAATTGCTATCATTCATGTATTAATTTTTTCAATGTTTAAGAGTCTATTATCCCAATTATCTTTATCTTGGTGATTGTATATTTTGATATAAATCTTGTATTATATTGAGTTTATTCATGTAATTCATATTTGTAAAGATATAATTGTTCAATTGATATTTTTCTTATTGTCGATTAATCTATTATATCTTTAGTAAGGATCATGATTTGAAAGTTGTTCTTTTTGCATTTTAAATAAGATTTAAATTGCGAGTCAAAGTGATTTTTATCCTGACATTGTCACAATCTTAGAATTATACAACCTTCTGCTATATATTTCTCTTAATAAACAGGTTTTTGGAGCAACGTTATACTGGACAACCAAAAGTTCTCTTTAAATACTGACGAGTTATTGGTCTGCGAGATTCCTTTTGGACCTTATGATGAACTTATTATACTAAAACTATATGGGAAACAATTTACTTTTTGGATTTTGTCCTTTTGTAGACTGTGCAATGTTATTATTGTTTCTCATATAATTTTGAATATGAAACTTTATTTGTATTGAATTAGCTTTAGACTGTTCTGCATATAATTTTTCATGTTATGTTTTTCTTTACGTGGTTCATTATATTTTGGTTTTTTTAAATATCTGTGAATGATCGTCTATCTATGCATATTGAGTTTACATCTAATGCTGGGTAGTTGGTATTACCATTTGCTGAGAGTTGGAGTTTATTTCGCTTTCAACTATTGGACACTTTAAAGTCACATGAGATAAAATTTATTTTTATTTCTGTTATCATAGACTTGTTCCAGAATATAAAAGACTTATTGGAGTTATTTTAGGAAGTATTGTTCTTTCTTTTTTCATAGATTTATACTTGACACAAGTTAAGTGGAGCTTATAAAAACACAAAAAGACGAATCTAGCTTAGTACTGTTGATCAACGTCAGGTTAGTTAGTTTATATTTTATTTGATTTGTTGATTTGAGAATGAATAATGATTACATCTTTTAAACATTAAATGCTTTGTCCATTATCGTTATATCATTTATAATATTATTCACTCATTTGTTTATTATTTTGTCATTTATAGTACAAAAATAGTTTTCTTTATTTTTCATCTTGTTTTGATCCATTCATTTAAACCATCATTTTCACGAGGCTTTAGTTAAACTGTGTATCTGTATATATCTATTGTATATAATACTACTATTAGCTAAGTAATCATATTAGTGTTTTAACTGATAATATTATATATTTAGTTAATTTAGAATCTTATTTGGCTAACGGAGCCATAAAACCCGTTAGGGTAGGTTATTCCAAACGACTTGGGTTAAATAGACAACCCCGGACCAGATATTCCCTTCTTGTTGACGGTGTGTCATAAACACCCATCAACATGTTTTGACATGTTTCAAAATGTTCAGAATCATTCATCATAAAAAATATCAACAATGTGATACATCATTGTTTTGGGAATTTGATCGACATTTATCATCTCTTGCGTATTGGCATTGCCTCTATTAGACAGTTTGATCTATTTTGATACATGAAACCCACACATTAATTAATACAAATATACCATAATTTTTTTTTTAAGACAATACCAAAAGATTCAAGAAAATTCACATACTCATAATTCACTACAAGAAAATTTACCAAGAAATTCTATGTTTATTAATTTATATTAACGTGAGATTTTGAGTTCACTCCATAGTAGCTAGAGGTACCAAAATTTAACACTTGTATGTACTTTCCAAAATATTGGTATGATTCCAAATTTTGAAGTTTTTAGCCTAAAAAAACTATTTGTTACATTAAATGTTGCAATTATTAGTTGCAAATTTGTTTGTTATATTAATTTTTGTATTTAATTTTAATTAATTTTAACCAATAATGCTGTTCTTTTGACGTTAAGATGCAAGTTGATCAAGCGAGGAAAACTTCTTTCCACCTATATGAGACATTTACAATGAAAGTAACATCGATATATCCACGTCAATAACGTCAACATATTAGCATTAAACACATCATCTAAAAAAATGGAAATTCTAATCAAATGTACAAAAAATGGCAGTGCAATAATACAACATTTGTAGAATGTCAATAAAGTGACATTTGTGAAAAATGTTGAGAAAAAAATTAGAAATGTAGTGAATTTCAAGAGAGAAGGATCGTTTGGGTCTTTTGGCCGAAGAGAGAAGGATGAACAACATTGTAACTAGAGATAGCCAAATGAAACACTAAGCCCCCATTTGAAGTTGATTTTTCCCATTTGGGTTTATAGGGTAAAATTTGTGAGTTCATAGTGATTGATTGATTTTGCTTGATGTTAAATTAAGTTACTTCTTATTTATGTAATGATGTGAGAGATCATTGTTTGTGTGCAAATGAAAATCTCCAACAACTTCAGAATGTCCATCGTCCAATTCCCTTTGAAGTTTGAGATCGATGGCTGGTAAAATTCGTTTATTTCAAATATTTAGGAAGTTTCTAAATCTATATTTTCATAGTTGTTACTGTATTTCTCTCACCTGGAGGACGTTCTCTCTCTCTGAGTTGATTTCTCATTGTTTGGGTTGTTTTATCTTTTCATGGGTCAAGTTTACACCCCCTGGGAGTTTTACTTTGTCCCTGTGCGAGTTTACATCCCCTTGGGTGTTTTACTTCATGCATGGGTGAGTTCACATCTTCCTAGGTGGTTTACTTCGTGCTTGGGAAAGTTCACATTCCCTTGGGCAGTTTACTTTTTGTGCCTGGGTGAATTCACATCCCCTTAGGCATATTACTTTGTTCTTGGACAATTTCACATCTTTCTAGAAATTTTCTTTCATGCCTGGAGTGAATTGATTGCTTCCGTAGGCCATATGCACCACTAGGTCGATTTCTTCTTCTCTCCTAGGAATTTAGAATATATGAGTGTTTTATATATATGTATTGATTTAAAAAAAAACTTTTGGAGTCTATGGAAATTCTTTTATTGAATACTCTCTGCATTTGAATGCATACATGAGTATAGAGTCAAGAGAAATTGTTGGCCCAAGATTCATGGTGTTTTTTTGAACCCAATTAAACATCCTTAGTGGTGGAAACCATCATCATATTGGTCAAGATAGTACTGTGCGTCGTGATGCACCACTAGGGTAGAAAGTTGGTATTATTGTTGCATGAAGAATTGATCTCTTATGTGGACAAGTTGCATCAACCACTGCAAAGAACAACATAACTAGTTAGTGTGTACCATAACACTTACTTGTAATAAGTTTTCTTGGCCAACTCATTGCTAAGATTTTTCTGAAGAAAATCTTGTTGGACATATTTGTTTTTAACAGAAATAGAGAAAAATTATATTAAAAAAGTTGCGAATAATCGCAGGAGGTGTACAAAAGTTGTGTTGCAGGAGCTTAAAAAAAAAAATTCACTCCTTTGTAAGCTCCCAATAGGAAGTGGTGAGCAGGGGCAGTTCTTTCTAGTATGCTAAATCCGACTTGAGCTTCTACAGTGAAAATCATACAAAAAGAGACTAGTAAAAATATAGTGAAACAAAGCATACACTTAAAGATTGTTTTGGTCCAGTGCAGGGGGTTCTTATTCTATTGAAGGCCACAAATTTAGATCCATTCGTGATCGTGGTCCTAGCAAGGAATCTTCATCAGAGATGGTTGTAGTCGGGGAGGCCGAAGGTGACACAGGCCTAGCCACAAACTGAAGAGCTTCTATCTGTTGCCTTAATGCCTCACATTCATCCTTAGTCCTCTATTGTTCTCCCTAATGTTGAATTATGATTTATGTTATGGATAAGAATTGAGATGAAAGGGCTCTGAGTTGAATTTACAGGTTTTGGACCGTGCTAACCAACTCTTCGTGCTCTTCCACTGAGATGACACATTGATTGCCAGGGCTCCTTCTCATTTTGCTAATTTTCCTTGCGTCATTTGTCTGAATTATGCGAGAAGTTGTATCTGTGTTCAAAGGAGGAGTGAAATCCTCTCTGTTCTGTGGAGTATGGAGTATGCCTGTGAAGTGATCCATACATCCTTTGATATTCTCCATCACCCTCGCTATATTCAAAGGACAAATCCGATTTTCCTTTTTTGGACACGAGCTGCAGCCATACCCATTGCTGATACTGGTACTGTTCAAATTACCGAAATTCAATGCATAGTACACCCAAGGAGTCATGTTGAGCAAGTTCCTCCCACTCCAGGTCTTGTTGCCACGCTCTGGAGAAGGCGTACGGATATTGAAGTGACCTCCCAAGTCGGGGGAGATGGATAAAAGGTGCAAAGTGACACGCGCTGAGGTGAGGGGAGAAATGTCAAGGTGGCGAGAGGTGAGGTGAGGAAGCTTGTTTCATGTGCCAAGTGTTTCAAGTGTTTCAAGTGATGGGAGCAGTGGGTAGGTGTTATGACAAGACAAGATCGCGACCCAGGTCAGAATCAGAGTCCAAGTGTTGCGCTGAGTGGGCAGGTGAGTTGACTGCCAAGTGTCAAGTGCCTGACGGGTGTGTGATTGGATCATGGGATGGGTCTGTATTGCGTGAGTTAATTGACTACTAATGAACTTGGTTCCAGGGAGATGGACAGATTTTCTTGGGTATAGACCATTTCATTGTTTCGTCTAAGGACATGGAAGGGGGAAATGTTGGAGAAGTGTTTGATAATTACCAAAATTTGTTGGAGTATGGCCTTTAGGTGAATATTCGGGGGGTGGGAACCTTTGCATGCATGATTTATAATTATATTAGAGTCACCTATCACCGAGAGTGAGTGGATGCTCAGATTTTTAGCGAGGAGAAGGCCTTGGTACAGAGCATAAGCTTTGGCTTGATTATTGGATGCAATTCCAAGGCTCCAGTGGAAGGAGAGTGCCTGATTTCCTCGTGGGAAAATGATGACCCCTCCCGCTCTTGCCACCCCGTTGTTGGACATATTACATGCTCAAGTGAACCATAATAAAGTCTCTTTCAATCCATGGAATTTATCTCCAAGTTTATTTATTTAGTAGCAAGACATTATTTGAGGGATTTCTAGCATTCAAAATTTCTTACAGAGTGAAAGCATTGTTGAGTTTGATACAAATCTTGGTGGTTGTAACAAGTAGTAGGCAGTTTGAAGATCCCATATGCATAGCACTAGTGGCTAGCGTTGGTCCTACCTAGCCACAAATACAACAATGAACTAGACTTGAAGGTGGAGAATACTTGTGGGCCACCACAATAAAGTACCCAACAAGCTCGTTCTTGTGTGTAGGGTACTCTAGACCCTATAGGGATGTGAAATCATCCAGGAAAACATGAAGAAAAATAGGGCATTTGGAAGCTATTGTAGTTCTTCATGTGCATACAGAGAATGATCTCTCACACCATTACATAAACAAGAAGTAATTTAATTTAACATGAATAAAAATAGCATCAAACACAATCAATCAATAACTACGAACTCACGAATTTTACCATGGAAACCCAAATGGAAAAACCGGCTTCGAATGGGGCCTCAATGTTTCATTTGGTTATCTATGGTTACAATGTTGTTCATCCTTCTCTCTTTAGCCAAAAGACCCATTGAAAATGAGATTGAATAAGAAAATGGGGAGAGCTAGGGGGTATAGGGAAGGCCAATAGCCATGCCCCTTCACTTCCCATTCCTCAACCTTCTCTCTTAATCATTTTTCTTTTTGTTTTAACCTTTTAACTATCACATTTTTCCTTCTCATTTCATTTTGTCTCATTCAAATTTCACATTTACATTTTTTACATAGTTTGTTGACCTTCATGAATTTTCAGTTTAATCTTGCAGGTACTGAGTCTTACACCCATTCATTGATTTGGATCAATTTTGGATCACATCTCCCCATTGAGAGAATGTTTTGTCTCAAAAAGATTAAGGAAACCAATCTGGATCAATGTGCCTCCTATCTTCTTTTCTCAAACATGGATCTAAATTTGGCTCCTCGCAACAGCTCTGGCTCTTTATATTGGATTTTATCCTTGGCTATGGCTCTAGCTCTTGTTCTAACTCACTTTTTCCTACAATGTAGACATTTTTGCATTGAATCTTAGTGTTGAGAAATCTCTAGATTTGAACTTTGGGCTCAACACTCATTCCCATGTCTTTCTCTCTGTCTTGGAGGCAGTCCATCTTGGAAGTCATGAAGCCAGGTCAAATGTTGGTCTTTTTGCTTAATGTGACCCTGACACACTAACATCACATAACAATTCCACAAGGGAAGTGTGGTTTCACTCATATGCTAGGATTAATTTATTTTCAGCACGGAAACAACTCTTCAATGCTTGCACATGCTTGCAAGCATGGCATGGATTTCTCAAGAACTCCCCCAAGGTCATTGACATCCATGCACTAATATCCTACACATATTCAGGATGGGGTTCTTCAGATGCAATACTAGAAATAAGAAATGGATTGTGGCTACCCTTGGCATTAACCTATTGTCCATCTTGTTGGTGTCAGTAACCTCCTGTTGGCTGCCCAACTAGCATTTTATTTTCATTTCCCTTTGAAACACAAAATCAGTTCTTAAACTTGTTTTCCAATAGATCTATTTGCATCATATTGATTGGGTCTCTTTTGTGAAGGTGTGATTGTTGAATTTAGATTTTATTATTACGAAAACATGATCGTATGATTTTTTGATTTCTTTCACTTTTCAATTTCATGATTGCAAAGCATGAAATTATGACCTTTATCTTGTGCAAACATTCAACCGAAATATCGTAATTTTTTCTCTTTGTATTAGTTTGTAACTTTTGTTTGTATGCTTCAATTAGTCTATATCTAGATGGAATACTTGTTTATAATTAAAGGACCATGAATTATATCGTTAGACTAAGTATGGACCTCCTCCTAAGAACATAGCTCGATCTTAAAAAGGGTATGGGTTTTTCGTTTAAAAGAATCCATGGGTTAATGTATGCATTGAAACCTTGTTTAATATGTTTAACAAATGAATTGGAGATAAGGTTTAAACCTCACCTCTCTTAACCCTTTAGATATGACCCTTCAACGCTTACATATGTTGTATCACAATTTAATGGTTAATGATGAAAACCTCCTATAACCTGACCCGTCCACCATCAAAATGAATCATGACATTGTGTGTGTTAATATCCTCATAATTGGGTTGTTAATTTATGGAAAGTTGCGAGGTTTACATGGGTTTCATGGTGTTCGATCTCCATGTCCTCTGGCTTACAAGAAATAATCAGTTCTTGGAGTGGGAGATAATGGGAAAAGACTCCCGAACCTTCGAATTTGTGCTTGACATCAGGTACGTTCGCCCAACCCCATTCGTTGTATATTGGTTTGATCTACTGGTGTCACAACATTTTCCCCTTCATGAATAATGTTGCTTTGCCTCCTGGTTGACCTCTGAAACTATGGCTCATGTAGTAAGGAAGAACCGAATGGCCCTCATGCTTTACTTACCCACAATAGCATAACGAAGTTCAAATCCGTGCCAGAATTGAGAGATGATTTTGCGAGATGGAATCTAGGAAAATGGTGAAGCTTTTGAAAAACCTTTAAAAACCCATCTCTGAAACGAGGTCATTTACCTTCCACGCGGGAAGTTTCTTCAGAAACAAATCTATTTCAGAGATATGCCTCGTTTTCTAAAGATAAATTTCTTAGAAAAATTGTTTCGTTTGAGGAAATCATTTCCCCCTCTTATATATGTGGATTTGAATGCCTGTCATTCATTGGCCCTACCCTGAGGAATAAAAAAACCTCTAATAGGAATAACCAGTATCCTAAAACATATTCAGGTGCTGGGAATTGTAATGGCTTCCAATCATGGGCACAGAGGTATTATGCAGATGTCCCATATTTGCAAATGTGCCTTAACCAGATAATGAGACAAAATCAAGATCTTGAAAGAGATAATCAGAGGTTGAGGTCTGAGCAAAGCATTTCTTGGGAAAATAAGAAACCTAGGAAATATGGTGATGTCTTTATTTAAAGGTCTACAAATTTTAATGCTCAGAAATTCACGAGTCTTCGTTTTCAAACATTTGATTTAGGTAATTAGTTTTAGTTCTTTTTATTGTTTTTTTTTTGTTTTTTCTATATTAAATCATTGGTTGATTGCATGTTTGTTTTGATTTAGCTAAAAATAATTCGTTTCAACTTATGATAATTGGTAAAAAAATATTCGTTTATTTTTATGAATTTGTTTATTTAGGATTTAGTTGTAGCTTGTCTTTTAATAGTTGATATGTTGTTGATAGGTCTTTTCATTGTTTTCTTTTTAGGTCTCAAAAGGAAATGACGAGATCGGTTCACTACTTGATTCATGGAATATTATGAAGTATTTTGTTTTATAAGGATCCATTTCAAAACATTCAACATATATTTTTGTCAGATTATCATAACAAACTTTTAATGAGTTGTTATGAGTAAACTCATATTAGGATATGGTTTTAAAACATTCTATTTTTTGAAAATCCACCTCTATCCTATGGATATGAGGAGTGGATCATCTTTTGTGTTTAAATACTCATGTTTTCTATGATACTATGGATGGTTAAAATTTTGGAGATATGGACTACAAAATTTTTCATTGAGGAATATAGAATCACACTTTAACCAAGGATTTCAACCTCTGAGTTAAGGATTTCAGTGCGTATTTTATAATCCAGGTATTGTGATTTATATTTCTCCAAGTATTTTGATTATGTATCGATTTGAGCTAGCTTAATTCTGTCAGATCATTGCACGATTAATTGCTACTATTTATGCATTAATTTTACCAATCTTTTATTAGTCCTTAGTCCCAAAATTGTATAATTTCAGGTGAATGTGTTCGTGTGATGAAAATCTTAAAGATATATTGACTTTATTTATGTATTTTAGATTTTCACAGATCCATTTATCAAATTGAGAAATTTATTTCTTAATGTAAATGATTATTAATATCCTCACCTGGGGTTTACAAAAGATAAAGTTGTCTTTCTGTATTATTAATGGGATCTAAAATTTCAGAGTAAAGTGACTTTTATTTGATATCTTTAAGGTCTGGAAAATACAAGAACTGTATGTCATAGATTTATCTTGAACAGGCAGGTTGCAGGAGCAAATTGCTACAGAAAGGCACAATTACAGTTCGATTTTGGTTGTTGATCAATAACAAGTTAGTTTGTCTCTATTAGTTTAGTTTGTTTATTTTTATCGAATGAATGTGAATTAACATTTAAACTTGAATGACTTTGCTCATTTAAGTTATATCATTTAAATTTACATTCATTCCCTTTTTGTGTGATTTTTCTTTAATTAAATTAGTAATTAGTTTTAGAATAGTTTTTGTATGTTTATCTGGTACTTAAATTCTGTTAAGAAATTAGTTTCACAAGGATTTATATAAACCTTGTATATATATGCATATTGTGTATCTTGTAAATAAAGTATTGTAATATTTATATATTAAAACATAAATATATTAGTGAATGTACATATTAATTTCATGTAGGTAGATAGTTATCTTTGTTTTTCTTTCGTAATTTACCTTAGTTCTACCCATCATCTAATGAAGCCGTAAAACCTGTCAGGGTAGGTTATCTTAAACGACTTAGGTTATTTAGACAACCTCAAACTAGACCTTCCCTCCCCGTTGACAACGTGTTCGCATATGCTCAGAAACACCTCCTCTGTTATTATAGCTCCTTAGCTAACTAATTCTCTTTGGATTGGAGATGCAGACAACTCTTCATCTCCTTCCATATTCACTCTCCACACCATTCTCTTCATTGTTTAGTTTATAGGGTGAAGCTCTGAATGAAGTTGCCAACTCTTTGCTTCCCAATGAACACTCAAATTGTAGTGGTGGAAAAATTTCTTGGCACTATTGTATGGACTGCTTGTCATACTCCTCCTCTCCATGTTCCTATGAGTTCATTGTTGGATTGGAGAAGTATTCTTGTCATTCTTCCTCCGAGAAAAATCAATCTTGTGGTATATGTATTGCTTCTCCTAGAAAGCTACCTCATGATGGCCTTTCTTTCCATAGAATGAGAATGCCTTCACGTACCTCTTGATGAGCATGCCAACTCTGACATGCGTTTAACCTTTACAAAATTGGTCTTCATAGTCATGGGTTTTGAATCTATGCCATCAAATCCTAGGCCTTCATGTGTGGTCCTCCATGCAGCTATAATGGGGTTTAGGATTCCTTGACTTCTCTTGCCTAGCCCTTGTCCATCATAGCCCATTTTTCTTAGGAGCTTAGAATCAATGCCTCTTGTGTGCTTCTCAAATTCACCAATCTACTCTAGGGAAATGTTTACAGAATGTGATCTTACTAGAGTGGTCTTGGTCATGGTGCTAGATTGGGAAGTGACAATGGAAGGTTTCCTTGCTTCTCTATGCTCTTGGACAACTACTTGGATAATTTCCAAGGCCTCCTCCTTCTTTGTCAACTCTTTTTGCAGCTACGTCATCATCTGTGTGAGCTTATCCTCTTGCCAACTATCCATATAGATGACCTTCTCACCAAGGCGTACAAGAATAACTCTATGCTTTTCCCAATCCATCTTAAACATTGTGAGGGAGTCTTGGAATTCTTCAAACTTCTTCTTGAGAAATGTCAGTAGTTTGGCAAAGGTCTCAATATGCTTATTAATCTCTTCCATCCTCTTTTTGAACACATAAACCTGATATTTCAAGTGCTCATTCTCTTCCCCAAGTTGAGAATTGTTGATCCTTAAGTCTTCAAACTTATCCATGATTTATTTACCCATGTTGAGGTCTACAATGTTCTCATCGAAGTTCTCACAGTTGTGTCACATTCAGGTATGCAACTTGATCCAGATTTATTTTCGGCACGAAATATGAGCGAAGATATAATAAATAAATGCACAGAGATATTGAAGATATTCAATAATGTAACAAAAATGTATCAGAGATGAAACCATAAACACATATATACAATAATACACAATTTCTATTAATGAAAGAAATGTACAGAGACTGTAAAAATACAGAGTGAAAGACTCGCTAGAATGGTGGCAGCTTATCTCTGAGAAGAGATGTGACGGCTACTCGCATTCGCAAGAAGATGATTACAATGAGGCTCTGAAGGCCTTTTTACAATAAACAAGAATGCCAAAAACCATAGACATCAAAAAACCTAACCCTAGGAGATGAAGCACCAAAATTCATGTGGGCCCTATTTGGGTAAGTTAGTACATCAACTTCCCGGGGTCGTAACTTTTTTAGGCGTATGATAGCCCGTTGGAAAGGTATCATAGAGGAGATTAATTTTGGGGTCTCAATCATGCCATTGTCTATAATTGAGAAGAAAAATCCTGAAAAACCTTCATTTAGGCCCTCAAAATGGCCCCGGAAGTTAAAATTGCTAAAAATAGTAAATTGCCAAAAATTGCCAGAAAAATGGTCTGAGTCAGTTGGAGAAGGTGGGTGGCCACCGATATCCACCTAGATCACAACTAATTTGATATGATGTGATCTATAAATGAGGGAATTATATCCCACTCACTTCACCAATACAAATCCTCTGTGGAAGTCTCTTTGGAGTTCTATTCTCAGGCTTGTACAAAGTACTTTGTCTTCAAAAAGGCCACTAGGCCTCTATTTCTTGTCATGTACAAGAATATTTGTCTTATTATTCTTCTTCCATATTTAAGGTTTTATCTCAACAACTAGCCAATGGCCCATTATGGTCTAGTGTACCCTACACACAAGAAACAACTTGTCGGTTACTTGCTTGTGGTGACCAACAAGTATTCTTAGTCTTCAATTTTGGTTCACTGCTATATTTGTGGCTAGGTAGGACTAACGCTAGCCACCAATGCCATGGCTATGGGGTATTCAAACTACATACTACTTGTTATAGCCACAAATATTTGTGTCAAACTCAACAATGCTTTCACTTTGCAAGAAATTTTGAATACATGCCTCACAAAACTCAAAAGAGTCCTTAAGATCATCGATTCCATAGACAATATTCTTAGTGCACATCTCTTGTAGGTTCTTTCCACCAACATGTCCCATCCAACGATGCCACAACATCATGTTTGATGTATTCAATGTTATCATTAATTTTTTCTTTCTCATTGATGTTGCATTGCAACTACCCATGACTTGAGTAGTCCAACTTGTACAAAGTTCCAAGCCAAACACCCTTGGAAAAAACCATAGCTCCTTGAACCAATCTACAACCTCATTTAGAGAAGATTATTTTAACACCTACATCAGCCACTAAGCTCACTGAAAGTAAGTTTCATTCCAATCTTGGCTCGTGTCATACATTAGTTTCCCACTTCATGTATCCATCTTTCTATTGGAATTTTACAATGCCATCTCCAACAATTCCATCATTTTGAAATTATCTCCAAGAAAGAATTGTCCTCCTTGTGATTCTTCATAATCCACAAACCATTCCCTATGACGAGTTATATGGAAGGAAGTTATCGAATAAATCAATCATTACTCATCATGGACAATGGTTAACAAACACGTTGAAGAGAGATACATGTTTCCCTGACAATTATAAATAACAACAATTTAATCCTCCTTATTTTCTTCTTTCTCCTTTGAAGGATCAACCTTGCATTCACTTTTCTTGTGCCATTTTTGATGGAACCTCCAACAAATCAACTCTTGGTGCTTCCTACCTTTATTTGCATATCTTCCCCTAGATATAGACTTCTTGTAACATCCCCAGCCTCAAAGGTTGGGCATGATACTTCCATAACTCCCTTTAATACACTCTTATACCAATCTATGATGTACCCGCCACCATCAAAACCCAAGAACACACTTCTTGAGCCAATTCAAGTTTTTGATGCCAAAAAATTAAATAAAGAAGCATGAAATAACACTTGCAGTCATCAAGATTCATATTAAACTATGAAGGAATAAACGATATGCCATGCACATCAATAACCAACAAGGAGGAACATTATTAATACATATCTTAGAGGTAATAATCAATACACAACAGAAGTAGTTATGAAAGTAGAGAAACACATGACAGAGAACACTTATCTTTAATAAGACCAATCACCAACTGACTGTAAACCAAAGACATTCCAACCAACCTTAGACATTGTTGTTCCAAATATCAACAACAGGTCACCCCTGAGCCAGGGTTATGAATCCACAAGGATGGGTTCCAGAGTGACACTCAGTTTCCTAGACCAGTCTACACTCAAGATCTCAAAGGTTTCTCAACACACAAAAATCCAAAGTTCACCAACTCTCTTCTCCTAGCTTGCACCACCAAAGAGATTGAACCCCCTTCACTGCCATGTAGTCCCTTAGGCTTCCCACCTCCATCCAAGACTCTAGTGCATCTGGTCAAGAATCTCAATTCTAGAACTCTCATGATTCACAGTTGTGACAAGGTTTATCAAAATGCAGATGCATCCATGCACTCAGGAATTAAATCATGGTTGGAGTACACCAGTAAATTCCACACCCAATTGACCATGATTGTTTTTCTTTAATAATTCGCTTCTTCCAAGTTGGGCTTCCACAAATTCAATCCTCCACCATACGAAATCTCATATAAAGGAGAAAATGAGGTTCTCCATCATAAAGAAGGAAGAGCTTGGGGGTTGAACAAGGAGTTCAGACTTTCAAGGATGAAGGGATGCAGAATCAATATGAAGTGAAATTTCTCCAGAGTGTCTTTGCTCTCAAAGTTGAATTGTTCAATCTCCTTCAAGGCTTGGATAAGGCTCAATTTATAGCATTCAAATGGAACTAAAGGGCTGAGTTAGAGCGTTTCCAATATATGGAAGGTCAAGGATGGATCTTGTGACATGGCATGGAAACCTGGCATAATTCTTAATTTTGAGCAACAAACCCAATGTACACGGGTTGTAGTGGAGAAACCTACATATACGCTTGTTGTCTACCTGATAGGGAACGTATATGTGGGAAAATGTGTTTTTTTGGCTCTATAAGGTACAAAAGGGGACTTCAAGTCTGCATAGGAAAATGGAAAAGACATCTAAGAAAGTGCATGGGGTGAGAAAAAAATTGTTGTAACAAATGCCACCTAATGTGTGAGGTCAAAGGAGTATCTGCGATGGACGAAATACATTATAATTCCTAGAAGTGGAGTAATGGAGACTTAGTAGGAAGTGATAGTTATGCATGAGAACATTACAATCCATAATGACTTTGTACACATGGCTACCAATCTGAATTGCACTGCAGATCCATGTGGAAATATATCAAATAGTTTCTCATGGCCATGAATAGGAAATACAAATTGCCATAGGTTGTCATAGCCATGAACAAGGCACAATGGAATCTCGCCTCAAAATCAATCCGAAGATATCTGTATACAATGGAGTACAATATGATCTCCCATGATCACTGAAGTCATATAGGTATTGGTCCAATGAAAGACAACAACAAATTAAGAATGTGGCTACTGTCAGTTGGAGATCTTCTACACTATTCTTCGAAGGTGCAAGTATACATTGTGTGAATAGAGGAGTTGATGTTGAACACAAGGAGACTTCGTTTGATTATCGATCATTAAGGTATATTGTTAACAAACATGAGACAACATACCGATAATGAAAGTAGGTATCAAGGCACCAAGTAAATTTTTACAAGTGTGAATAAGGGTGTTGAGGTCAAACAATTGAAGAATCTATCGATCAAGGGACATTGATGTATTCCCAACTGTCAATGGTGGGAGAACCTAGCACTGATGACTGCAAGCCTCTAGGTACTCATAGGACTCTAGGTCTCATTTCAAGAATAGATGAGCTGAAGTCGATGGAAGGAGACCCACTGAAAGGAGAGCATTAGGGAGTCTCTCATCAGTCGCATGAGGTACAAAGAAATAGATTGATGATTAGGAGGAACTTGGAAGAATGTGATTTTCATGAACCAACAACCATGTGCGTCTCCCGCATGCACCAGATGCAAGTAGTGCATGAAAGAGACCCTATGAATAACAACCAATAAGGAAGTATGTCAACAAAGGCGAGGAAACCACCAATAAGGATAATGGCATCCAAGACATTGTACAAATCCCAATGTGTGAATATATTTCTTGTCGTCAAACATAATGGAAACCCCCTAGCCAGTGACCAATGAGAAGATGTCAATTGTTGGGTTCAAGGTTACCTATCCATACTGAAAGTAGGACTAGGGTTCATGATAGGACCACAACTTCATGTGACTCTAAGACAAACTAAGGGTATGGTCGACATACAAAGTCAAGCGTTTTGAGAAATGGATGACACAGGCTTATAGACATCCTTTGAACAAGAGAATGAGACATATGGATAACTCATGAAACATAGACTTGATGATGAAATTTTTTGATGCAAGAGGCATCGAAAAACTCTCCATAGGGACTGAAAGAATAACCAGTCGGAGGAGTAAACTATAAGTAACGAGATCAACTTCCTAAGGTTCTGCTAAACCCAAAATTTGGATGACAGTGGACTCAGAAGTTTGTGCTCTGTTCAAAGGAGACACAACTACTATCGATATGAGATAACATTCTTTTCCCGCTCGTCTTTTTTTGTTTTATCATAGGAAAATAAATGTTATGATATAGGAGAGGAAACGAGTGTCATGAAGAAGAAACTAGCTCCAAATAGTGTAACATACCTATCCTCATTGCAAGGAAGTGCATGCGGGGCATGGACACTCGGGGGGATGTTTCCTCTCAGGGTACAAGGTGTCAAGCTATGAAGGATATAAAAAAAGGGCTCTATTTCGCTAGTGATGGAAATTGTTGAGGTAAGAGGATTATAACGAGAAAGAGGGAACCGAAAATAGGCTCAATATTGCAAGAAGGATGATGGAATGCGATTACAAATTAACTCCAAAGAATGTTCTTTTTCGTAGATTTAGTCCCCTAAGCCTGAAAAAGTATAAAATAATACCCAGGAGAACTCTTCTAGCCAATAGTGACTAGAGTATTCATTTTTCATAAGTAGTCTACTTGGTCCGAAAAATGGTTAAACTTACACCAAACAGATGTCCTTTCAAATTCATTTAACGAGTGTGAGAGAGACAAGTTCACTTGACAATATTTTTTCTTTTTAGAGAGTCAAAAAAGAGTTTAACCAAGACTCAGGGGGAGTCCCATAGGTAACGGTCAGAATTCTTGTGAGAAAGAATATGTGCTTCAAATGCAAAATCATATTGGAAATACAAGGAACTCCCCATCTTATGGAATAAATTATGCATGGGAACCAAATATCACAAAGGTTCTAACTAGGGCACCCATGTTTGGTAAGCCTCTACCACTTAATAACGACACTTCTAGTAGTAGTAAGAAGGTTTTTTGTCTCTAATAAATGGGTTCGTACCTAAGGTGTATGGATCACAACAATAGGATGATGCAAGAGTGAAAAATGGAGTGACAACCTATCTTATATGTCGGTGAAATAATATACCTTTTGAAGGCATGAATAGATAGTATAACGTTGGAAAACACAAACAATCCTGGACAAAACCACCAAAAAATATTTGTTTCCACTGCACTATTAGCCCATAAGGTAAAAAATTAGCACAAACTATATGAAGTGGGTAAAACATTTCTACTAATAGTAAAAATAGATCATTTTACCATACCATTTGAGTTTTTTCACCCACATAGTGCATTTTAGGCCATTTTTCCCACAATTTTTAAGCGTCGATTTCCATAGCTACGATCAACGAAATCAACCACCATTTGGACCAATTAAGTTCCCATCCCCTCTACTTCAATTTCAATGGTTTAAATTTCAATTTTAGGCCTCATTTTTTGAGTATTAGAGGGCGTAATATGTAAATTAGGGTGTATTCGGGTGATAGTTCATCGGGTCATGTACACGACCCCATATACATAGGAAATGAAAAGTATGCCCACATATATGTATCCCTATACATGAATGTTACCAAGCTAGCCCACGTACAAGTCCGTGAACACTTTTTTAAAGGATTTAACTCAAAAAATGGCTTCTCCTTTGTAGGATGGTGATTGAATGGAGGGAGAGGGAGCATGAAGAGATAGATGCAATAGTGGGAAGGGATGCAGGGACCCAACAAGATTTAAAAATATGTGGCATTTATAAATTTTGGTCTCTCAAAGGAATGAGGGCTCAAGTGAGGTTAATCCAATTTCTATTAAACTATTGGGATCCAGAGATAGAGGCCTTCAACCTCGATGGGTAACCATTGAGGATTGAAGTGGATGACATATATTTTATCACAAGATTGTCTCTTCGGGGTGAGGTAGTGAATATCAAGGCCTGAGGGTTTGGGGGTAGTAAGACCATGGAGGAATACATCGCCACCCACTATGTTGCAGGAAGAGATAAAGTAGGGAGCCAACTCCCAGTCAGGGCGATCGAGAACCTAAGCTTAAAGATCGTCATGCTTGTACTTACATAGATTTCGGAGTAGGCCTCCTTGCACCAGGCATCAAGTCCACTCATGTTCTATGCGATGGAGTGTTTACAATCCACTATTTATGAATAGTGTACCACATTGATGGCTAACATGAAGAGCCAGCTAACAGATTGCAAATAAGGGAAAAAGAGAAATTTTGGATTTGCATCCATTCTTTGTAGATTTTTCTTTAAGCGGATTCCAGGCCTGAGCCCTAGATTAAAGATTACTCCACATGGACAACATGATCCAACCATGTCATGGTGGACCGATGTGATGAGTCAACTAGGAGTTGGCTAGGACCTTTGCCACTAGGTTCCTCCTACGATGATATTGGTAAGAAATGTTTTTATATATTTCATTTTTTTGTGTTTTCAATAAGAATAAAAAAAACGAAAATATTTTTGTATTGTATCAAGTATTCACAATTGCTTTGTTATGAATATGTAGGTATGCGACGACCAAAGGGATTTCCATGACATCGGTGGAGGATCCGAGGAGATGAGCACGTGGGAGGAGATGCAGAGAGAGTGTTGAAGAATGTACAGGAGAAGCTGTCTCGATTGGCACATATGATTCATATGGTTCAACTAGAGGATCTTCCAGAGGCTATGCAATGACAGGTGGTGGGTGTACCCTGTGCATCGGTGCGACTCATCCAACGTCTCACAAACGCCGTAGTGTGATATCATGATACGCATCTGGCACCATAGGTGTAGATTCCATGGTCATATTATTTACTGGCCATATATGTATTTTAAGGGTGTGAGCCCCATTTTGTACTATGACACCATATTTTTTGAAAGGATGAAATATATACAAAAATATTGGTCTTCGACTTTAATTATAAATGTTACAATGTGTACATGCATGAATTTGTTTTCTTTTCTTAGTTATGTGACAAATGCCAATCTAAAATATAATTAGCATATGCATCAGATACATGATTATAAATTATAGGTATGTGATTATAAGTAAGAAAATCAAAGTATCGTTCCAAAATTCGTACCCATAGGAATCGTAGGAGTAGAGTAGGGTCTCGCACACGGTAAATACAATTTAACTGACATACTACTAACTGGGAGTCCAGGAAAACCTCTAAATATCGAACATCATGTAAAATGTTGTTGTGTAATAGTTCTATAATGACACTATAATCACCCACATTATTCGTTGATGGCTCCACACGAACGCCACTTGAAGACACCAGTTGAACCTCAGGTGAGTAAATGACCCAAGCGGCGGAATCCATGGTCCATGTATAATGACTGGCATTGTCTGAGAATCCTAAGTAAACTGAAGACTTCGTTGGCATATACCAACCAAGGGAAAACATGATAAGCAAGATGATGACACAAATAATAAGATGTATATACACTAAGATACACTAGTATACAAAAGGTCACGCCCAAGCTTGAGGTCTCAAGTGTAATACCTTTTAAGCCAGAGCCCATTTCTGGGCTCATCCAACATATTCCCTTCATAATATTCCAATTCATAGGCTCCTTTATCTAAGACACGTTGCACAATATAAGGACCGTGCCACATGGGGTTCAACTTCCCTGCCCCCAGTGGTTCTTTGGCTTGGTCATACAGTAGAACTAAGTCACCCTCAACATACTGTCGAGGACAGACAGACCTATCATACTGAACCTTAACATGTCATTTATTCTCTTCAATAGCCGTAGAGGCATCTCGAAGCTTCTCATCGAGACGTTCTAGGTGTAGGAGGTGTTCTTCAATATTGGATTTGTTAGGTGGGAGCTCAATTGTTATCTTGAGGGAAGGTATTTCACATTCAATTGGAAGAATCGACCCCATGCCATGTCCTAATTGAAAAAGGAGAAAAACCGGTGGAAGTCTTTATCGAGGTTTTATATGCCCAAAGTGCAAGGTAAAGCATCGGATTCCAGTCATATTTACTCTGGATGATAGTTTTTTGCAAGATGGTCTTGAGAGATTTATTCATCGCCTCTACTTGTCCATTTTCCTAGGGATAATAAGGGGAAGAATGACTGTTCTTAAACCCCAGTTTTGATTCTAACTCTTTCATCATTTAATTATGAAAGTGACTTCCATGATTAGTGACAATATCTCTTGGGATTCCGAACCGGGCTATAATTTGGTTGAAAATGAAGAATGTTGCAGTCTTACCATCGAGTTTAATGGTAGGAATGGCCTCTGCCCATTTAGTGAAGTAATCCACAACCACAATGATATATTGATGCCCCCCAGCCGAATCTGGGTTACAGTCCATAAAATATACTCCCCACTTGGTGAAGGGACCGACAGGGATGACTGGGTGAAGAGGGGTTGGGTGCGAGCGCATTTTCTGAGAGAACACCTGGCAAGGGTGACACTTCTTGACCGCTTCAACACAATCTTTAAAATTTGATGCCCAAAAATAACCGCTCGTGATATTTTTTGGGTTGTTGCAATCCCGGATAGATGACCACCACAAGCCCCACTGTGACAGTCATTGAGAACAAACTCATCTTCCTCGTGAGTCAAGTAACGACGTAAAATATTATCTACTCCTCTACAATACAAAGTGTCGTCGATGATAAGGTAGTTTTTATCCTGATGACATATACGTCGTTGATCATCTCTTGACAGATGTTGGGATAGCTTCAAGGTTTGAATATAAATTATAATGTCCCCATACCAGGGGTACGAAGACGAGATAAGGAATATATGTTCATCCATGAATGAATTGTCATGAAAAATGTCCTCATCTAGTCTAGGGAAGTCCAATATCAACTCAGAAAAAACTAGCGATTTCTTAGACTTCGTCGAAGCGAAATCGAGATCAAATTATTGAAAAATAACAATCCACTTATTGCATTTCCCCCCTATGACATGATTGGTGAAGACGTATTGAAATGGATTGATATCTGCAAGTATGGTAGTTTTTCTAAGTAATATATAATGTTGTAATCTTTGAACTGCATGTACAACGCCCAAGGCTAGTTTCTCTATGTGAGAGTATTTAAGTTCATGACCGACTAGGTTTTGACTGAGATAGTAGACAATGTGCTCATGGAGCTCATCGTCCTCTTGAACTAGAACCATACCAACCGTCCCTTGGGACATGGCGATATAAAGAAAATAGTCTCTAATGTAGTCCGGAGGCTTCAACAGAGGCACTGATACCAAATATTTCTTCAGAGAATTGAAAGATTCCTAGGCTTGCTCATACCATATAAACGGAGTATCCTTCTTCAAAATACGCATGGAAACCTTAGTTAAATTGGCATAGTTCACTATGAATTGACGCAAGAAATTATCCTTCCCTTGTAAACCTTGAATTTGTTGAATGTTGTGCAGGGGACGTAATCAAAGTATTGCCTCAAACTTCATAGGATCTACCATGATCCCATGCTCATATACTAAGAATCCTAAAAGACGGCCAGAACTAATGCAGAAGATGCACTTGTGAGGGTTCAACCGAATTATGCGATAGTAACAACATATCTCAAATACAAATTGAAGGTGAGTGGAGTGAGCTACTCTCTTGCGATAGTGAGTAGCAAGATCATTTAGGTAAGCTTCAAAAATATGCTTGAGATTGTGAAAAGAAAAGGTCATGGCACGCTGGAAGGTTGCTCCGGCATTTTTAAGGCCGAAAGACATTTTTCGGTATGCAAAATTACCCCAAACAAAAATAAACACCATCCTATGTTGATCATCGAGTTTGATTATACCCTAAAAATTCATCCATAAAATAAAATATTTTGCTTCCCGCGCACTCATCAATAATCTGGTCAATGAAAGGAGTCAGGAAGTTATCTTTAGGACAAGCCTTGTTCAGGTCTTCAAAAACCATACATAGGCAGATGGTTCCCATTTTTTATTCATGGGAATGGGGTTGGACACCCATTCAGTCAAGGGAACTGGGTAGATGAAACCAAAATTAAGTAACTTCTCTATCTCTTCCTTAATAACAGGGGCCTTCCTAGGATTAACAACTCAAATACGTTGTTGAACAGATCTAACATCCGGATAGGTCTTGATCTCATGTTCAAGAATGTTGGGGTTGATCCCTGACATCTCTTTGTATGACCAAGTGAATACATCACAAAATTATTTGAAGATATTGTTGTAGATCTAAATTTCTCTAGGCGAACAATTTGCATCGATATATACATTCTTAATTTTTCCAGGAATTCGAGAGATGTCGATCATGATGGTAAGAGAAATATTTTCCATGTTTCCTTCGGCATAAATAACATGCGTATCTAATGGAACCACAACGTGATCAACCATCTCACTCAATGTAGATATAAATTCATCATGTTCGATCCCAACAAGCTCTGGGAGGAAATAGGAATGATGTTGCTTATCGTCCTAAGGCCTATCAGGACCATACATGGCCTCTAACATGGCTTCATCCGAAGGTAAATTATCGTCAAGGAAATCATGCGAACACGAATATTGGATGGCCCATATGGTCTCTAGAATAGGATCCTCCTCATCTTTCTAGAAGGAGAAAGGATCCGGGTCAACAATAGCGTCATGAATAGATTGATACATAATTTCTTCTGTTGACAGTGGCATTTCCATCCCAATGTACGACTCACCTTCCTACGACATAGTCGGGGAAGGTAGGGTCCAAG
The DNA here is from genome assembly GCA_009831015.1 of Picea engelmannii. Classification (NCBI taxonomy): domain Eukaryota; kingdom Viridiplantae; phylum Streptophyta; class Pinopsida; order Pinales; family Pinaceae; genus Picea; species Picea engelmannii. The sequence continues at coordinate 1,647,861 of ML776734.1, forward strand.
GGTCGTTGAAATATGAAGTATGGAAAGGAGCATACCTCATAGACAACGAAGACTCACTAGAAATGGCATGAATGTGATGAATTGGTTCCACGAAATCGAAGCTACCCATGAGAGAGGAATACATTCTGACACCAACATCCTCAGTTTTCTACTGTGAATTATCGATCACAAGGACCAAAGTTCCAACTGATGCATTAGGACTAGCCTACACAAAGTACAATTGATCAATCGTCACTATTTTCCCTTCGCGAGGAAAACATAGAGTGCGGAATACAGCCAACACGATTGTTGTCATGACAGAAGTCCAATTACACCCTAGTAGTAAATTATAGTCAAGGGGAACATCCACCACCTCGACATACACCTCCATTGTCTTTCCACGTAACTGGACTGGAAAAGTGGGAATAATATCATGGGGTCGAAAAAAATGCCCATCAAATTTTGTCAACATAGTCATAGATTGGGATAGAGTCAGAGAGCCAATGGCTTTCCAACATGTTAAGGAAATCACGCACATCTCCGCATCTTCATCAATTACAGTGCGTTTGATGGTAATTTTTGTTTACTACACATGGATTTGAAAGGCCACATGATAAGGTAAGTGAGGCTTAACATCCGTGACTCAAACTTAATAACCTTTGAGCCACACAGGTCTAGAGATCTTAACTTATATAACAAGGCATTCCTCTATGAAGGACACATCTGGATCACCTCCAAAGCCGACATTGCACAAAGGGTTTGACCTAGATCTTCGACAATCGAATATTTTTGGGCATCTCTGGCATTAGGATTGTGGGAAAATCATTTTAGTACTCCTTTCGGAATACGAGGTGGAGGTTATGGATTTTTGATATGCAAGGGTGTTTCCGAAGGAGGGGGAGATTCTAGACCTACAACATTCTGTGAAGAACCGTAATCACGAGATCGAGTGGCTACATCAATATGAGAATTGAACATATTGACACATAGATGGCCACCTTCATGTGTCGAGGGGTTTTGACTCACGCTCGACACATTTTCGGTGTTGGAGGTCCCCAAATCCATGTGTTGATTATGTGGAAATGGATTTGTGAGCACAACGGGTGGTTGTGATAAGAGCCTTGAGGCTTCCTTGATTTTGGGGCATAGGTGGATAAGGTGACCATCTTTACAAAGTTTACAAGGAAACTTCACCTTACGTTTTTATTTCTTTCCCTCACCAACATTATTATCAGATTTGTCATTGTTAGTGTCATCCTTGGATTTATTATTATTTTTCCTACCCTTATGATTATTACCTCGCCCTTTCCTTCTATTCCCTCCTGGTTGTTGGTTACCATTTGGGTTGGTCGACGACTGTATAGAATGCACATCCACCGACTGAGTGGGAATGGAGGATGAAGTTGAAGCATGTCCTGTTAAAGGCTAACTTAGAGACAAATCTTTCAACTGGTTCATCACCAAGTCTGTAGACTTAGCATTTGCAGAGCCTATGATTCCATTGGCATGAGGCCCATGCTTTTTTCTAGAGTCATAGTTTGACTGCAGTGCTTCATGAAGAATTTCATACAACATCCCACACTAAGCATATATGAGGTCCTATTGTTGGCCTTTGAAAATAACTTCTTCCTCAGATATTACTTTGGATGTAGAAACATCCTTCGAAATATAAGGAAATAAGGACTTAAGGAACCACTCCAACATAAACTATGGAGGAATGTAGGCTTTGATCAATCTCTTCCATCTACGCCAATATTGGATATGGTCTGAGATATGTGTGGCTATATCTTGGCAGAGGGATAAAAAAATTTCTATGTTGGCATCGTAACGAACCGACAAGTGGAAGTGGTTAAGAAAGACCAAAATCATCTGATTAAAGTTTCCATATGTTCCCCCCAATATCTCAATGTATCACTTCGTGACGATCCCCATGAGGGTGTGTTGAAATATCCTCAAACGAATAGAATCATCATTAAGGGAGTTAGATGAGCATAAAATATGAAAAGTAGTGACATGATCAACCAGATCCTCGCCAGTATTTCCTTCAAATTTTGGAATGTCCGAAGGGATCTTGGTGGGGATGTGGGTCCATAACGGATTGTGACACACATGGTCATTCATTAATTGTGGAAAATATGACATATTAAGCATGTCCAGAAAAGGGATCCGGGGTTGGAGCGTCTGAGACCATGCTCTTGGGAAAGATTGGTGTTGAGGTATTGCAGACCATCCAGGGTTCTGGTATATGCCATGGCCATGTCCGATAGGATAATATCCTCCTCCAAAATGATTCATAAAATGTTGTATGGGCACCATACATGTGGAAGTGGCATAATGAGGGTTATATATGTTGCCCCCAACCGAAGGGGCTTTGGGATGGGGGTTTCCCATAGTGTGAAAATTACTCCCTCTAGATGGAAATCTAGAGGAAAAAGGGGGATTCTCCATAATAAATGTGTTTGTTGGAATCGGAATGGAGGAAGAAGGGGAAAAGGACGAAATATAGGAATTGACTTGTCCGCCTTGTTGAGCACTCCATCCAGGAGCATTGAGACTAGGATTTGGCCCGTAAGAAAGAGGAGGCCAACCTACAAATGTAGGATTCATTTAGGGAATATGGCCTCCACCAAACGAGAGAGGAACTTACAAAGGATCCATGCCCCCAGGTCCAAAACTAGGATTCACATTAGCCGTTGGAATAAAGGATGAGAGTTGCAACGTCATGTTGGTAATACCAAAATAAAATGGATTAGAGACTGAAGGTATTGACTGAGAATTGTAATCTGACATACCAAAAAGAGATATGAAAGGATGCATTCCTATGGGTTGAGTATAACCCACAGGTTGGGTAGCAGTAGAGGCGGGGATCTCTGGCACCCCAACCATTGAGGTTGAAGGAGTCAAAGGAATCCCACTAATCACAGAAGATATAGGAGTTGAGAGCCTCCTTGTGATGTTCGAGTTTGACTCAGTACTCATAACTAAATTATCACAAGTCTAGGATGTGGAGATATATGTACCACATTTATTAACTTTACGCATTTTACAAGGAAACTTCGGTAAAGACTCAAGATGCAATGGTAACTTCAACAAATGATGAAACCTGAGAGGAAGTTGGTCTTGCTCCATGATGACTCAAGACTTGATATATAAAACCAAATCCTAGGTCCAACTAATAATCAAAGAGCACACAAAAATAAAGGAAAAAGTCCAATACACACAAACATGATATAGTGGCCGAAAAATGGCCTCCCTCACCAAAGTAGGTATGTTTCTCCCAAGAGGGGCCTGAGACTCCCTTCAAAATATTGGAGGTATCAGAATCAGTTATAAGGGCCCTCATGGGCTTAACAATGTAGTCGGTCAGATTCGCCCGGAGAGGGAATCCTCCATAAAGGTTATGTGGTGTCCGACCCTTATCTAACTCATGGTACCTATATAATAACTCATGTAAGTAACTTATGTGGATATCTATGTCATGCAACTAGAGTCACCACAATATAATCAATGTATAGGCAAATAGTCGTAAGTTCGTTCCACCATATGGGCAGGATAAGAAAGCCAAAAATATTGAAAGCACTGCCTCTCACAGAGGTAAAGGTACTAGCAAGACCCCCAAATACGAATCGAACCCCAAAAATATCTCTGACGCTAAGAAGGTATTAAAGGGATATCTCTGCAACCAACTTCGCGTGACCTTGTGCTTAGCTCCAGTGTGAGAAGAGCCTCCTGAAGTCACTATTTTCACAATGGGTTTCACCACTCCCTGGTCAGACACATATGTTTAGTTTAATAGCCTTGGATAAGTTTACTCACAAAATCTTATTCCAAGGTCCTATGTCCTATACTTGTTTGTGTACACTTGAAAAATAAAATCATTTCTAATCAATTTTAATTAATCAACGTTAATTTTAATGGCTTTTGCCTACTCAAGAGGTGCGGTTGTGAAACTGATGGTATTATGACTCCACATATAAAAGAAGCAAATATAAAAACACTTCTAAGTACTAATCTTGAATTTGAAAGAGATGGTATGCTTTTAAATGCAACTTTTCCAATGTAATCTCTACAATTTCAATGAAATGCAATCTCTTCACAGATGTCAAAATCAATTAAAGTAATCAAAAGATCAAATGCCATAATGAAAAATGAGCAAATGTTTTTTTTATTTTCGATATAAAGAAAAGAAAATACAAGGACTGATTAATAACTTCACATGCAAACCCTACTATAAACAAAAAAGACAAGCCAAGTAGGATAACTAGAAGCAAACACTTAGACCAATGTGCAAGGAGAACCAATTAAAAAAATGATAAGAAAGAATACTGACCAAAAATTCAACAATAAGAAGGTTTCCTATCACTCTGTAATCACTTAACAGTCAGGACAAAGGCCCAAGAAGACTCAATAACCAACCAAACTCACCCAACAAATACCAAACTCTGCCAGCAAGACTAAACAATTGATGTACGCGACTATTTGAGAAAAACTCGCATATGTACACAACCTATAGGAGGACAACTCATGTATGTATGCTTTTGTCAAGGTAAAAATTGTATATACCCAGTAAAACACTGTCAGGGAAAGGATTAATCCAAGAGACTCATATGCAAAGTAAAAATATCTTGTTAAGAAATCAAACGACAAGGAAACTCAAGCTAACAGAGAGAAAATCAAGGAGAAAATCACTCCAAACCCCAAAAAAAGAAGATCAGTCCCCAGTATGGTTGTCAATTATGTTACGAGGAAAATCTCTCTATGGCATGGGGTAAACCACAATAGACAGACTGACACATAGAAATCAACTCTAATCCCAAGTATGCTATATAAATGAAATGATAACAAGACAAGGACAAGAGCCTACCTCGTCTGGACATTCGATGACAACCACTATTGAGCACACAACTCAAAGCTTTATACCTACAACTTGTCCTCAACAACCAAGATACACAAGCATATGGTGATAATATATATTTTTAGCATAATCCATTAACATACATGAAAAATACACCCATGGAATAATAATTCAAATATTTGCAAGATACCAGTTGGAAAAGAAAAGAGTATTTCTATTAAAATAATCAATAGAAGTATATATGTGACAAACTTCTATAACGACACACAATGAAACCAAGAAACTAAGTCCCTCTAGTTGGGCCTCCACCACTTCAATCCTCCACCAAAGGAAAGCTCATATAAAGGAGACAATGAGTTTCTCTATCACAAAGAAGGAAGAGCTTGGGGGTTGAACAAGGAGTTCATACTTTCAAGGATAAAGAGATGCAGACTCAATATGAAGTGAAATTTCTCCAGAGTGTCTTTTCTCTCAAAGTTGAATTGTTCAATCTCCTTCAAGGCTTGGATAATGATCAATTTATATCCTTCAAATGGAATTGAAGGGTTGATTCATAGCATTTACAGTATATGGAAGATCAAGGATCATGGATTTCGTGACATGGCATGGAAACCCGACACAATTTTTAATTTTGAGCACCAAACCTGATGTACGCAGGTTGTAGTGGAGCAACCTGCGTATATGCTTGTTGTCTAATTGATAGGGCACATATATGTGGAAAAATGTTCTTTTTTGGCTCTGGAAGGTACAAAAGGGGACTTCAAGTCTACATAGGGAAATGGAAAGGCCATCCAAGCAAGTTTCATGGGGTGAGGCAACATTTGTTGTAACAAGGTGCACTAGTAAGTAATTCTTTTAACAAGTTAAAATTCTCTTCACACTTTGTTGTCCATACAAACTTAGTTCCCTTCTTTTGTAAATAATTGATGGAATTATAATGTCAGAAAGTTGGCTTAGGTTGATGGACAATTGGTGTGGATTGTTGGTTGGCATTGATGCCAACCCTTGGAGAGTGATATTGTAGATTGATGTCAACACTTGGATAAGTATGGTAGCAAATTCTCGTAGCACAAAGGCATGGGTAAGAGACCTGAGTATTTTTTAGGTATAAAGGAATGAATATCAATGAATTTGCATGTAAGACTATTCTAGATGGATAGTATATGTCATGCCATTTCCGGTGATATGTGGAACGTCACATAACTCCTCACGGTTAGAGAATTATGGCCATATGAAGTTGGAGAACCCTCATGAGTTATCTAGAAGCCTCTAGAAGGTCAAAGAAGACACATTATTCTAGAAGCTCCTAGAATAAGTTGACTAGTCAAAGTGGTTAGTCATGGGTTAGGTGGTTGCAACAAGAAAGCAATTAAAAATAAATTAGTTGCAACTAGAATTGGAGAGTTTACTATTTGTGGATAAAGTGGTTAAGTGGACAAAGTGGCTAAGTGGAAAAAGTTGGTTAAGTGGACAAAGTGGTTAAGTGGATACTTCTAGAGGAAGCTACTTGGAGAGTATAAATAAGAGAGTAAGGGTCTCCCATTAGTATCCATTGAGCATATTGAATATCTACAAGTGACTGAGGTAACCAAAGGAGATCTAAGGTGAATTTCAGAGGCAAGGTGAAGTAAACAAGGTTGAAATTCGAGGGAGGATTTAAGTATTTTGATGATGCTTTTAATCTTATGGGTCATTTTATTTTGGGAGTTACACTCCGTGGAAAATAGGGTTCATGGCTAGTTCTGAAGCTAGTCTAAAATAGGTGTTTCAGGTAAAAACATCATAACTTCTTCATAACAGATCCAAATTCAGTAAGACCAAATGTATTTGTTAGAGTACAGTCTGCACTATGTTGTATACCTTTTTCACATCCATACAACAAATATTCTATGTGATACATGCTCTACAAGTTCTCTCTCTAGAATAAGCCAGAATTTAGCAAGGTATGCCATTTTTTCTATAACTCCTTTTTTGTGAGGATCCAAGAAGTGAAACCTCGAGGAATTGTAGAAATGACACTGAAGAACATTGTATACTATTTTCATATCTTTATTCATTACAGGTACATAGTTATGATTATTGCAAGTTAGGGTTGTTGACTAATCCAAAATTAGTTATGTGAGACTAAAATAAAGTTTGATGAAAATGCTAGTCTCTTTTTGTTAAAGTTAAGGAAGGTTTGCAGGTATGTGATTATATACACCAGGTCTGTTACAGAGTTACAAATCAGATTTGGATGATGAAATTCATGAGGGATTTTGGTTGAGGTATGTTGTTGAAGTTATTGGTACATATAGAGGTTGTATAACAGTGAGGTTCTAGCACATGGTTTGAAGTACATACTTGTGGTATAGTGTTTGAGGTATATGTGATCAGATTAGATTGGTTGATGAGTATACAATGACAGATTTGATAGAACAGGCTATGACTGTGACATATTCAGTTTCTACATTTGGCACTTATATTTCAGGGTAGTTGGACGGGGAAAGGATATGTGGTTGTAGCCATCTTCCGGTTGTATCTAGAGAACATAGGGGGTTGTATCCTCCTTCTGGTTGTAGCCACAGAATTGGGGAGTTTGAGCTTCTCTCAATTTTATCCTGAGAAACTAGGGGGTCAGAGTCTCCTTCTAGTTGTAGTTGGAGAATTGGAAGCTGGTGCTTCCTTGAATGTAATTCTTGACATATAATAAAAGAATTACGTGGTTTTCTCCCGCATTGGGTTTTCATGTAAATATTGGTGTACTAAGCATTGTGTGGATATGCTTGTTACTTTTTATTATGCATTGATGAATGCTAATGCTTATGATACAATAAGATATTGATGATGAATAGATTAACATGGTTGAATAAGTAAAAGAATATACTTTGTGGTTTAAAGGATTAATAATTGGTATAATTGTTCATTGTTGATTCAACCCCCCTCTCAGTAATCCAACAATTGGTATCAGAGCAGGTTCCTTCATGAAACAGTTTAACCACTAGAACGATATCATGTATTATTCTGAGAAAGAAGTACCATTGTTTAATGGTCATAATGGTTTAAAGTATGATATATGGAGTGGAAGGATGAAAGAATTTTTAAAGGAAAAAGGGTATGATATTTGGAAATCGTTTGTTACTAGATATGATAGTTTAGAAAGGGAAAAGACTACATCAAAGAAGGAACTGAAATGAAATAACAAAATTGCAATGGATTTCATTTTGGAAGGACTGTATGATTCAGTAAAGGACAAAGTGGAAAAATGTTCATCAGCTAAAGAACTTTGGGATAAGTTACATAATATCTATTCTTCACCCAACACAGAGTCAAAGAATGTCAAAGAAGATGCAGGTACAGATCAAGAAGAAAGATGTTCATCATGTCAAACAGATTAAGAATATGAAGAGTACATAATCAACATAAGTATGTTGTTTTACTTTAATTTTGAAAAGTGCATACATCTTGAAATAGAATGCCATGAAGGAAATGAGACAGCAAAACTAATTGAAATAGAAGACAATTATGAAGCATAATTTATCAGTTCTTTAGATGAACTAAGAAAAGAAAGAGAAGAAAACAAGTCACTCAAGAAATAATTGATGAAACAAAAGGAAAGTGTTCACATTTTTTAAGAATCCCAATAGGTCATCAAGAACTTAAGAACTCAGCTAGAGGAATCCAGAAAGATCGAAGAAAACATTGAAGATCAAAAGTAGTATTTGGAAGCCAACATAGCAGCATAGAAGGAAGAAGAAGAAATGAGAGAGAATATATTGACAGATTATCTTAAGGAAAGAACTAACGATCTAAACCAACTTGAGGTAGAGTTTGGTCAAGAAGAGAAAGGACTTGAAGAAGAAACAATCACATTAAAAATATAGCTTGAAGAATCAAAGAGAACATAAGAAGTCATGAAGTCTTAGATAATGAAAAAAGAAGAAGAGGTTGAGAAGCTTGAAGAAGAAGTTGTCACATTGAGAAGTAAAATCCTCAAGATTAGAAAGAACATTGAACAAATAGAAACATCCACATCAGTTGTAGAGAATGAAGAGAAGCACTCTAGGTTGCTAGAAAAGAAGAATGAAGGAAAGAGAAAGAGTTATGCAAAATTACTCAAATGAAAGAATCATGGTCAACCAGAATCTAAGAAAACTAATAAAGATACATCTTCAAGAAGACCATCCATGTTCAAGACACAAAGAAGCTTCAATCATGATCATGATCAGTCAAGACAGGAATTCAGAAGGAATACACCACAAAGAAGATCATTCACTCCTAGGTATGTAAGTTTCTTTTATGGTCATTGTTTTTATTGTACTAAATTTGGACATAAGTTTGTAGATTGCAGGGATTATAAAAGAAATGTTCAAGCAAGAAATTCTTATGCGGCCCCACATAACATTGAATGTTACAAATGTCATAACTGTGGATACATAGATTGTGATTGTATAAGCGTGATAAATACTTCCACGAAAGAGAACACTGATATTAGATATAAGAAAGTATGGATAAGAAAGAAGGAAGAACATGTGAACAAATACTATGTCCTAGAGATCACAAGATTGGCAAAAAAATGAGATGAAGACAAATCTCTAAAGAAAAAGGAAAATGTCAGATACATAAAGGTTTGGAAAATAAATGAATGTAAATAAGGAACATGTTCAAGAGATTGTACTTTCAGGTATTGTAGTGAAAGATGAATCCATAAACAGAAAGAAAGAAGTCAGAGTTCAGAGAGATGATGAATCTACCAATGAAGATGATGATGAATCTTCATCAGAGCAAGAATTATTTTGAGCCATCTGACTTAGAGACTACCAGGCAATATGAATATTAGACAGGGGGACTCTATATGGAAGTTGAGACATACAAGAGAACCATCCTTCGAGAAGCTTGCAGAGTTTGACTAGACATATTCATAACAGTCAGTTAAAAAAAGTACAGTATGATAGATTGATCAGTTGCAGTAGTGAAGACTTCATGATAGTACAGTGACAAATGGGTCAAAATTATGGACAGTTGTGTAGGAGAGTCTTGGATAGTATGGATAGAGATGGATTCGTAAGAACACTTAGTAGGTTTGGATAGATATATGATAGTGGAAGAGAGTGTAAGGTAGCTAGAGAGGTAGTGGGGGGGCCTAGAGGGCCCATAGTGATAATAGTGGAGGTCATTCAATGTAAGGTGGACTAGGTCCACTATATTATTAAATAAGGCCCACTATGGTAGTTATATATAATAAATGTAAGAGGACTTCTTAGAAGGTTCTACTTCTAGAAGATTCCTCCTCTAGAATGTTCTTAGGTGATGGTAGCACTATATAAAGGGGTTCAAGCAATGTAATGAGATATGAAGAGAAATATTGCATTGTGGAGCAGTAGCTCATTAGGAGGATGCCCCCTCGAAGAGGCAAGTGAACAGGAGAGGATCCCTTCCATAATAGGATCCATTGTATGGTGTTGCTCTACATAAAGGGTGTGGTAATAATAAAGTGTGGTTTCTTCTATCTTGCTTTGTGGATCTATTGTGTATTCAGTATTTGTGGTGATTATATTTTCAGATCTGGTTTAGGTACTTATCAAGTGGTATCAGAGCACTTTCCAGGGCCGGAGTTGTGGGCAACTATTTTTTATTTTTGCAGATTTGTTTTTTCGGAGAAGAAAAAAGAGGGCCGCGACATTCCAGACATTTTCAGTATATTTTTGTGAAAAAATTGAATAAAAGGGTTGTATATCTGAGTTCCTCTCAGAAAAACACCCAAGTTGAAAAAAAAAATCATCCAAAACAGAGTCCGAAAGGACAAGATATTGAGGTTTTAAAATCTGCAATTTTTCAGGGTTTTTCTGTGGACGGCGACGCGATTTGTTTTTATTTATGTAGCATTTGGAGGCCGAATTTGCCCATATAAATTACAGATCTGAGTTTCTCTCACAATTTCACCCAATTTCAAAAAAACAATCAGCCGAAACGGAGTCCAGGAAGTGAAGTTATGAGCATTTTAACTTCAGCAGTTTTTTAGGGTTTTTTCAGAAAAAACCGCGATTTTTTGTTGTAACTTATTGTTCTATTTTTTTGGTTTTTTTCGTGACGGCTGCGGGACCGAAGGGTTCATAGGGTACTCAGATGGCTATTTCTTCTCAAAACCTGAAAGAAATTCTTGAATCATTCAAAGCCCAATTGTTTCACACATTGGATGTTAGATTGGATGTGTTAGTACAAGGTCTTACAGACAGCCTCATAAATATCATCACAGATGGCCTCAATGATAGTTTTCGTAGTATTCAAGATTCATTGAATAACATGCAGGAGAGATTTCTTATGGAGGGACTCAACAATGAATATAATCAAGAAATATATGCTTTGTATGATTTTGAGGCAGATTGTGATGATTGGTATATGGATAGTTGTCATTTCTGGGATGACAACCACTTTCATATTTTATTTGATGACTCTACTCCACCTTCTGTAGAGAACATCAATGTCCCACATCAGGAGCTAGTTACCAACATTAAGTCTACATATTCTACAATGGTATTATTCCTTCCAGATTCTGCTATGACCCTTTTCCACTATGTGGATGGATATTCTTATTTGGATCCACATGATAGGTGTCAGTCTTTGGAGCATCATTTGGAGTTGGTTATTGGGTTCCAAAATCTTCCACGGGGAGTTCACATGAGC
>ML776734.1:1661672-1698097 GCA_009831015.1 Picea engelmannii
AGGTGGACTAGGTCCACTATATTATTAAATAAGGCCCACTATGGTAGTTATATATAATAAATGTAAGAGGACTTCTTAGAAGGTTCTACTTCTAGAAGATTCCTCCTCTAGAATGTTCTTAGGTGATGGTAGCACTATATAAAAGGGTTCAAGCAATGTAATGAGATATGAAGAGAAATATTGTATTTGGAGCAGTAGCTCAATAGGAGGATGCCCCCTCGAAGAGGCAAGTGAACAGGAGATGATCCCTTCCATAATAGGATCCATTGTATGGTGTTGCCCTACCTCAAGGGTTTGATAATAATAAAGTGTGGTTTCTTCTATCTTGCTTTGTGGATATATTGTGTATTCAGTATTTGTGGTTATTATATTGGTAGATCTATTCAGGGACATAACAGAGAGAAGGGATTCATAAATTGGTTCAGTGAGTGGTTCAGAGACAAAGGAACATTATCATAATGGATGATAATTACACATGAATATTTGAATGATTTTCATATATGTAATTTGATTACACGAGGAAGAACTAATGGAGAATAAATCCAAAAGGCAACAGGTACATGAAGACTTATATTTTTTCTACACAACACCTTGCAGAGAAGTCAAGAGAAAGAAATGTCATTCAGATAAGTTTTCATATACAGAGGTAAGAATAAAGTTATGATTCCAGGGGAATAAATTCATCAGATGAAGGATAGACAATTAGATTCTTGGAGAGAGAGCAAAGAGGCAAGTTTCCAGAGGGAGTGATTGTCACAAGGGAATAATTAGTGATATGACTTCAGTGTTGCATCAGAGTGATACCCTTTGTCAAAGAGGGGGATATTATTCATATGAAGGGAGAGAGAGTAATCAGAGGCTTCAAAACATAGAGAAATATGAAAGGCATTTAGACAGGGGGAGAATCCCTAAAGAGATTTCAGTTAGGGGGAGAATCCCTAAAGGGAGATATCGTTTTCTATTGATGTCAAAGGGGGAGAGATAGAAACATTGATGAGGAGTATAAGCATGAATTCTATCATGACTAAGTGTTTCCATCAATTCCATAGGGGGATATTGTCAAACAGTTGGCTTAGGTTTATAGACAATTGGTATGCATTGTTGGTTGTCATTGATGTCAACCCTTGGAGAGTGATATTGTAGATTGATGTCAACCCTTGGAGAAGTTCGGTAGCGAATTATGGTAGCACAAAGGCATGGGTAAGGGACCTGAGTATTTTTTAGTTATAAAGGCATGAAGATCAATAAATTTACAGGTAATACTATTCTTTATGGATAATATATGTCATGCCATTTCCAGTGATATGTGGAATGTCACATAACTCCTCACGGTTAGAGAATTATGGCCATATGAAGTTGGAAAATCCTCATGAGTTATCTAGAAGCCTCTAGAAGGTCAAATAAGTCAAATTATTCTAGAAGCTCCTAGAAGAAGTTGATCAGTCAAACTGGTTAGTCATGGGTTAAGTGGTTGCAATAAGAAAACAATTAAAAATAAATTAGTTGCAACTAGAATTGGAGAGTTTACTATTTGTGGATAAAGTGGTTAAGTGGACAAAGTGGCTAAGTGGACAAAATTGGTTAATTGGACAAATTGGTTAAGTGGAAGAAGTGGTTAAGTGGACAAAGTGGTTAAGTGGATACTTCTAGAGGAATCTACTTGAAGAGTATAAATATTAGAGCAAGGGTCTCCCATTAGTGAAACACTTGGGTGTATGTATCATTCCTTCAACAACTCTTTCAGTTTCATTTGTAATTCTTTTAACTCTAGTGTGTAGAATATATAAGGTGTCTTTGATACTGGGGCAGCTCCTGGTACTAAATCAATAGAGAAATATATTTCCCTCCTTGGTGGAAATTAAAGTATTTCTTGAAATACATCTTCAAATTCTTGCAATACTGAAAAATATCCAAGGATTTATCCTTTTGTATTTTCTGGCTCCTCCACATGAGCTACATATAATTGACATCCTTTCCTGAAACATCTCTTCAGTTGTAAGGATGAAAGTTCCCTTATAAAAATGGGTCTCGGAATTCCTTTCACAATGTTCTTCTTTCATTCTTCATCAAGGAATTTAAATGTCTTGTCTTGACAATCTAGGACAACGCGATTCTTGTACAACCAATCCATTTCAATTAGGATGTCATAGGATCCTAATGGTATGAGATTCATATCAACAACTACATTTACTTTGTTCAGATTTATGGGACAACCTATGACTTATGGAATTGGTATACTTCTTGCCAATTTTATAAGGATGAATATATATTTGGAATACTCCTGCCCATGTGTAACATCCCCAAAAATAAATTATTTTTGAATTTGAAATTTCTTAGGAAAATTATTCCGTTTTTGGTAAATTCGAAATTGGAAAATTTTTGCCATTTATGACAGTTCCGAATTTCGAATTTGGTTAATTGTAATTAATGATTATGACTGTTGGGAAAAGACCTAATTTGACCCAACTAGCTACTTGACTATGCCACTTGTATGAAACAAAATATTTATAGTTATTGCAGGAGGACAAATGGAACAACCATGTTGAAATCAGCTGACCATGACTCCATGAGTGGAGAACATGTTGGAACTACCTCAGGGCTGATTGTTACAAGTGGAAAATCCAGAATTTGTCCATTGACAACCCTTGAAAATCAAGGATTTGGAAAGCTGCCAAAATTCCCAAGGGTGGGAAAATTACCTAGGTAAAAATGGATTTTGGATATATAACATATGTGAGAAGGTAGAAAGTTGCCTAGTATGCTGGGAAAAATTCACTGACTCTTGCTACTATGAACACTACTGGTTGAGTTTGAGGCAAGGAAAAGAATGCTGAAAAACTGAAAGGCATTTGCTGAGGAGGAGTTTCGAGTTAGCCCTCATGGATTCATGGTCAGGCTAGGGGGAACAGGACAAGTAATTTGGCATGTTCTAAGGTTGGGAGGAACACGGTTGTTCCCTTTGTCTTCCAGCAAACTGGTTCAGATATGTTATCCTATTCCTTCTCTGTTTGAATGATTAAATAACTGATGTAATGCATCTGTTAATTCTGAATTGAAATAATACCATGGATGAAATCTGTTCGATTTTGTGAAGCTTAAAAACTGACAGAACGCCTCAAAAGAATTTAATTCCGAGTGACTCTTTTCTGTTGGTTTAAATACTGAACGAATGCTATAATTTTCTTTTTATTTGATATGTTTGTTGAAATGGTACGCATGACTAAATTCTGGAAATATTTATTCTATAGGCTAAATTACTGCTATACGGTGGTAAAACTGTAGGATAATTTCCTAGTGTATTGAAACTCCTTATGAAAAACTATCTATGTATTAATGGGATTGAAATAAAGTTCATATACATGTGTATGTACATTCCTGTAAGTAAAATTCAGAGTCATAATACTTATTCGAGACTTCCATTCTTGCATAGAATTTAATCAGAACTAGTACGAAACGTTATTTATTCCATGATATATATATATATATATATATGTGTGTGTGTGTGTGTGTGTGTGTGTGTGTGTGTGTGTGTGTGTGTGTTCGTATACTATATAAGTAATAAATTTCTCCAACATGCATGTAACTACAACTATATAAATGAAATGTTGAATACGGGAGACCGTTAAAATTTTATGAAATAGAGAATCTGAAACCTCTCAATAAATTGTATTTGCAGCTCAGGATTTATCTATCTATACAATGTAAATGAAATTGAATAATGTAGCCATGTACATACAGTCATATGCTTACATTCCTGTAGGTGAATGAATATACAGAAAACATATTAAGTAAATTGAAATTTTAATCATATCCATGCTAAATCGAAAATCGAAAACAAGGAGGAACTCTATATATGTATGGAATAAGGAGGAAAATACACTTTCCTATCCTACAGTGAGAAAGATACAGAGTCACAGTATTCACAAAAATATCGAAGTAAAGCAGAACAATATGGAAGACTCATATCGTGTAATATATATGATACGAATATGTCTGTACAACAGATTCGATTTACAAAGTGTAGACCTTCAGAAATATATAAGTTCCTTTTCCATACAATGTGTAACTTCAAGTTTGGACTATATAGACATTTGATATTGAATATGCAATTTAAGACGACGGCCAAGGTAAATAAATTGTAAGTGTAGGATGAGACCAGAATGGAGAGAATATTTGAATAAAATCATCCAACAATCATTACATTATTTCAAATAGACAGGGGAAAGTCCTGTAGATTCATCTTCAAAGGAGTTATTACATATAGAAATCAGACCAAAAAATCAAGAGTACAATTTGGGAATTTTCCTCTTTCCAGCCACTATAGGAAACTAAACGAAACTATATCGAACATCTATAAATCTAAATGAAATCGTGTCCTTCACTGCTTGAACTCCTGAAGGTTTTACAAAGGGAACTTGAATACCTTTTGCATCGAGGATAGGAACGAAACATCTGAAATTTTGCGCAGACGAAACCTCTGGAAAGATTTATCATTTAAAATATTATCATTTATATGAAAGAAAGATAGACAAAAAATACCAATAGAATGATAAATGCAGTAACTGAGTATTCTAGAGTGGCACTCAACTTATGACTTGCAGACTCGTGTCCTTTCCTTATCGCTTTCTAGATGGATAGGCGTCTGGGACGAGGAAACATGGTCCAATGACTCCCTGATGGGTATCCTCGCATCAACAGGGACCATCATTAGTGATACATACCAAATATTTAAATGAATAAAACTAACAAGAAGGAAATATTTACACAATAGCCAACGGATTTAATGAAATGAAATAATTGACAGTACTAGTTTTCTTTTAACATACAAATGGTATAAGTCATGATGTGCAAAGACATAGTATAAGCTTTTCATGCAGAACTAGGAATATACCTAACTGTTGAGTTTAACCCTTCCATAACCAAATCGCATAGAATATTTATAAATCAACAATAAATACATAGATATTCCTTCTACTGAATCCAAATGGGTAGACCACGATAATGACAATAACTGCTATAAGATTTTCAACAGAGAGACCATAAGAAACTAACAACAATCGAGACATAAAAACCTAGGATTTTCTTGTACCTAAAAGAAACGTTGCAGGTGTAAATTCCCTAGGTCAGAAAAGGTGTTTAGGATGTCGATACCTGTCAATGAATTAGAGATTTAATCTACAATAAGAATTACATACAAAAATGGGAAGCAGTCCAAAAAAGTTACAGTGAATAACAATAATGGGAGATTAAAGTAAAACAAGTAATATTGACATGAGGGTCCTTCCACTGTAATAAAGAACCCAAACTTTGTTTCATAACCAGAACACAGGGTCACCGAAAAGATTACCAGGGAGGGTGAATGGCGGTGTCGTTCCACCGGGTAGCGTTTTCCCCAAATCGACGACATGCTCCAGTAAGAAAATATTATGCATAGCCTTTCGAAAGACTCCACAATGAAACAACAAACACATTAAAACCCTAATAGGAACCTTAACTAATCAGTTTAAATGTTGAAGGTACGAAGGGTGGTCTATCCATGTGACGAGGGCAGAGTTGGCATGACTAGAATAGATGAAGGGCCAGGTAAGAGCATCGTAACTCGCACACACAGGTTTGCCATTAAACGATAGATGCAGAGTCTTAACTCCCTTCTGAGAGTAATCCACTCTTTCACATCAAGAAATTTGTGAAGTAAATGAATTCTTCCGAGACTCGACAAGTTGGCACACGTATACGTCAGTTGTTTTGTTACAGTTAGCTTATCATTCGAGAGAAGGTTCGTTGGAACTTTGTTTGGTTAAGTCGAAGTAACATAAGTTATCGTTACTCAAACACTATTGGGTAAAGGGATCAGAATATTACTAATCTTGGATAATTCATAAAGGGAACCCATCAATAATCAGAACTGTATATATTAATGTGAAACACATACCACTAAGCCACTTCCTTTCAACTGTGGGTATAGATCCATCCCCGTGGCCATATATGTATATATATGGTAAGAAAATATTTGTTTTCAAATGGACAGATTAAATAGTATTGCACGCAAGCCATAGGAATCTCTTGTGTAAAGAGAGACTAGGACTATAAGTCCTAGGTTTAGTCTATGGAATAGATATTTATGTGTATAGATGAGTAGGTTGGAGACTAAAGGGGAATTACTAAAACCCTTGGATATTTAACCATATGAGTTTCTATATCAAGAAAGATAGACAGGTATGTAAATGACATCATGTGGTAGGACGAATTTATATTACGTCACAGAAAATTATAACAGGAATGAAGATTTCTTCCATCTATCGACAAACATATAAATGAAATTGGAGATTAATGCCTCGTAGAAAAAAACAAATTATGACATTTTTTAGGTACATTACATATGGTATCAGAGAAAAGGTTACAACACTTGGACCTTGAACAGGGCCAAAGTATTTACTTAGTACATTTTTTTGATTATGAAAAAACTAACAAAAACCACTGTTGTTACAAACAAAAAACTCTTTTTGTTTTGTTTTAATCATGGCAGCCCAGGATGACGTAGAAATCAGACTTGATGGGAATCCTGAACAAAGACCTATTGAAGATTAGAGACAGAACAGTGACGAAAGCTCACCTACTAAAGTTGTAGAAACTATGAGAAACCTCATTGTTGAGTTGCAGGTTTTCAAAGAAGACAATGAGAAACTGAAGAAGGCACAGTAGGAACAATAAGAAATAAATGAATTCATGCTGCGTAGTATATCGACAAAGAAAATCCCAAAGGACAAGAACCATGAAGAAGAGGTTAGTAAAAGAGCCTCCAAGAATTATGGTCCTGAAGCAGAAAAAGGGGACAGTTCATCTGAAGGTACACCTTTAGCTGAAGATAAAACAAAACCAGACAGAAAAAGGAAATAGGTAGATCACCTTGAGGGAGAACTTAAGAAAATCAAACCCGCTACATTTGATGGGGAATCCCGAACAGGGGAGGAAGTTGAGGCATGGTTATTAGACATCAAGAAGTATTTCCATATCTACAACTATTCCAGCAACATGAAGGTCAGAATGGCTATCTATAACATGAAAGGAAAAGCCAACATTTGGTGGCAAGATCTAAAATTGCCCAAGGGCCTAAAAGAGAAACAAATGGAATGGGCAGACTTTAAGAAATATTTCAAGAAAAAGTATCTGTTTGAAAGCTACTATGAAAGGAAAACAAAATAATTTTATGAGTTACGACTTGGTCAAATGACCATGGAGGATATGATAAACAAATTCCTGGAATTACTAAGGTTCGTACCTTATATCCGGGAGGACAAAGTAAAAATCCAATGGTTCCTAAGATGTTTACCACAGTCTTACAAGGACAGAATCGAGTTTGATAACCCCAAGTCCTTGAGTGAAGTATTTAGGAAAGCTTGAATTTGTTACGACCAATACAAACAACGAACATAATTTCCCAAAGTTTGGAAGGATGAGAAACAAGATCGAATGAACCAGTGGAAGAAGGGATACCAGCCAACTCCTTATCGGAACGCAACAAAAATATTTCCAAGAAAATAATTTCACTCCAACAATCCAAATACGCAAGGCAGCGGTAAACCGGTAAATCTGGGAACAAAGAAGTTTGGAGACAGTCCCTGCGAACCATTAAAGTGTTGGGAATGTGGAGAACCTCATCTAAGGAGGAACTGTCCACGTTTAAATTCAGCAACCAGAACTATTGTTCACAATTTACAGGAAGCCTCTACGGTGGGAGATGTGGGCAGAAGCATGCATAGAATAAATGCCTCCGTGGATGGCCGACAAGCTGACCACCAGTCCTCTGTGGTAGAAATTGAAGGTAAAATCAATAACACTCGAATTTCTATTTTAATAGACCCGGGAGCTACACTAATTTATATTAATCTTGCTACAGTAGAGTCAAATAAACTTAAGAAAACAAGACATGCAAAGTCTTGGCTAGTACAACTAGCAACATGGACGAAAAGAAAAGTTGTTGATTTTATTCTTGATTTTGAGTTCAGTTTAGGCAGTCAAAACATAAAGACAAATCTGAACATTCTACCATTAGGATCTTATGACGTAATTATCGGGATGGATTTAGAAAAGCACAGAGCAATGCTAGATTGTTATGAAAATACACTTAAGTATAAAGACGAAAGTGACACCGCTAGGACAACTCTAGGTATACAAAAACTAGTATCAATTAGACAAGTTTCAACAATGCAATTCAAGAAATGCATGAGAAAGAGTTGTCAAGTTTACGCCATCCAAGTAACAAACCTGTTAGAAAAAGAAGATAAACGCAACTTGGAGGACTTTGTTGTTCTACGTGATTTCAGAGACGTGTTTGTTGATGAAATACCTGAATTACCCCCGAGAAGGGAGATAGACTTTTCTATCGACCTGCTACCTGGTTCAACCCCTATCTCTAAATCACCTTATTGAATGTGTTTACCAGAATTGATAGAATTAAAAGTTCAGCTACATGAATGATTGGACAAAGAGTATATCAGACCAAGTGTTTCACCATGGGGAGCACCAGTCCTCTTTGTGAAAACGAAAGACGACACTCTAAGACTATGTATCGATTATAGACAATTAAACAAAATGGCTATTAAGAACAAGTACCCCTTACCTAGGATAAATGATCTGTTCGATCAAGTAGGTGGGGAAAAGATCTTTTTGAAGTTTAATGTATAATCCGGTTATCACCAAGTTAGGATAAAATATGACGACATAAGCATAACAACTTTTCGAACAAGATATGGACATCACAAATTTGTAGTTATACCTTTCGGACTCACTAACACACCCACCATGTTTATGTGTTTAATGAACAATATTTTCAGTCAGTACTTGGACAAGTTCGTATTAGTATTTATTGACAATATTATGTGTAATGATCCCAAGCCATTATGAAAGGATCATCATGGTTTTGGTGTATTTTTAAAAATTTCGTTGAGTGAGGTATTTCGTCAAACACTTTGTTGGTCTACTTGTTTAGATATGTTTACTTGTTGAATGGCCTCTTGATTTCGGCCTTAGGGTTTAATGATGTGTTATATATATGTGTTGCAGCAATAAACAAGAAGATACAACCATGGAACATACCTCTACCATATGCAATATGATAGATAAGCCAAAACATCTCAAATATGCTTTTATTCATAAGATAGAAGAACCTGCTACAATGGAGATGTCGATCTAGAATGCTTAACAGATGGATATGAAAATAGACAATAGAGCTGCTACAAAAAGCTCCTGATAATACAAAATAAGCCTCCAAAGGTTGGATAAGAAATGAAGACCAATGCCACGTCCTGTTGGATAGTTGTAGCTCCTCAATAATTCGGCCCTAGTGCCAAAGATGTCCAATCACCTCAACAAATATGCCAAACAATAGATCGGGTGATGGCAAGAACAATCCAGGTGCCCGAATATCCAAGATCCCTCTCAAACCCTGTAGATCTGAACTCCTCCACTGAATGGTGCACCCCACTGGATGACTAAAACCCTAATAATTCGATCTCTTTCCTAGAGACCTCCAACAGCTCCACCAATCCACTAGAATGATATATTGGGGCACGACAATGAATACCCAAGTGCTCAAATCATCAAAATACTTGCTAGATCCTTAGATCTAGCTACCCTCCAAATAATGGTGCGCCCTCCTCTTGGGAAATCGTGCCACTGTCAATACAAATAATCTTGCCACTGAAATGCCTCTGGAAACCACCAAGAATGATGCTAGGACACCTGCAAGGAAAACCCAATACATGGAATTTCTGAAATCACTTCTCCTTAGCTAGGATGAATCCTCCCTCAATGAATGGTGTGGCCCCCTTGCTGGAAACCCCCAACTGGTGCACCCTCTCTCTATCTGCACAAGTAACTGATGTGGAATCCTCTTGCAATTGAGTATATCTGGAACTAGAATGGTGTGGGAGCGTATTGCATCTCCGAGACCAATTTTGGGACAAGTTAGGTGGAATCTTTCACCATCGAACCTTCCTCTGGGGTTTGTTAAGTCAAAACCCTTAAAACCCCCAATGTTGGGCTCACTAGCTAGAAGCCAGATATCAAAATAAGATCATACATGAATAATGAGTAGAGGCCCTTGCCTTCCTTTTATACTTTTTAGCTCAACTTGTCCCCCCAACGTGACTTTCATTTTATTAATATTTAATTAATTAATTAAATTACTTTAATTAATTGATTAACCTTTTTACCTCTGAAAAACACCTTATCTCTCCTTGTGGCTTCCATGGCCATTGAAAGTCACTTCTAGCCATCCCATCCTGTAGTGGTTCTCCTCGCGATTCCAATGATATATTATACTGAGAGGTTCCTCCAAGTAATGTGCCCAAAAATGACCTCTTCAGTGATTTCAATTAACTTATAGCTCAAAATAGTCAAAATCATGGAAATCGTTGGAATGCAATGAAACCAAATCCAACCTGTGTGGAATGGCTTATAATGATGGAATATGATTATCAATGCAATATGGACCCCACAATGCCTCTTAAATACCCCTGTACTCGCTATAACATCCATCTGGCTACTCTGGTCATCATAAATCTCTGCATTGTGATGATGTCCCAAAGTGGGGACATTACAGTCCTCCCTGCTAGAAAATTGCTTGTCCTCAAGCAATACCCAAATCCCTCCAAGTAAAATACCATGATCTCATTTCCACCTGTGGGGTACATAGTAGAACCCATCGAAAGACGAACAATAGTATACTCCACCCCTAGATCCCATATCAGGAAGTGAACTGCAATACTTTGCGAATCATAGTCCTGAAAGATATCAACCTTGTGAACCTCTTGCACATGACACATGGCCTCATATGGGAATGAGTCCATCCTCCAAATCTCTACCAAGATCCACTTTGCCTCGATCAACTGCACATGCTAACGCCAAAATGAGGCACTGCAAGACCTCCATGAGACACCCGCAAGCGGTGCACTCCTCTCAACACTGAAGCTCAATGGAAAGTTATAATAACGTTCCCCTGCAATGGTCCACTCTCTCCTATGAATCCATGAAATGCCCAATCCTTCAATCCCTGGATCCCATGCTAACCTCTGTTGAAGATCCTCATGCTGACACTGCACTACTCTGACCATGACTGTCTGCACCCTGCATACATCCTGAACCCTCCTCTCCTGGGTCCTCCAGCTGAAATACTTGTGACCATTGGACCTGTTGTCCCAAAACTGTAGCAGTGAAGACACCTCTGTAGAAGAAGTACCTGTCCAAACATCTCCATGCCCTATCATGATGATCAAGCAGAATAAGAGGTCTCGCCCCATAGGACAATTACCTGCAGACCCACTCCAAACCAAACCAAGGTGGAGTGTGTGGCTCTCTGGTGCAACCTGGGTCAACATGAACATCATGCTAACAAAACAAACTTCTAGGTCCCATGGCAAACTTGGAAGTTTATCACTTCCAATCTCCTCTACCTACTCCTGCATGAGACTAATCATCGTCAGAAGCCCTATGTGCTCATCTGCTACCACCTAGCCCATGATGCTCTCTCTCACACACCAAGTCTCAACTGGCTGCCTATGATGATCCCTCTCTCTCCGGCTGGATGTCATAAAGGTACTCATGTTAGGTGGCCTCGGCCTAGGCATTCTCCATGCTCTCAGCCACTGTCTATCTCTCCTCATGCGACTGCTAATTTGGTGAAGGTGCTCACTCATAACTATGGGCTGCTGCAAAAGAGTGAAATATGCATACTCCCCTAAGTGTGTCTTCTCCATGCAAGTCAATACACCCCTCTGAATCCCATCATACATCTCGGCATGTCTCTGTGAGCTATCACTCATCATTGTATGCTCCAGCATACTCATTTCATCTCCCGTAGACTCATGTTGCATCACAGATCTTGGGCGTTCTACTGGATCAACCTCTATATGGAGATCAACCACTCCCAAGCCACAAATGGAAGTGTCCTCCATCAACTGGTGCTCCTCTGCTAGATCATCAACATCCTCTATCAACGTGACTGACTGATACATCTGAGTGTCCACTAAGACATATGAAGTGGATCTCTGATGGACTACTCAAGAGACTCATCTGTCCTAGACTCTGATTCTTGAAGGGCGGTCTGTGTGCCTCTCAAGAATCCTCGAGTGCCATCCAACTCCTGAGTGAGTCGATCCATCTCCAACTCCTTCTCCCTCAGAGCCTCATGATACATCTCACCAACCCTCAGTAAATAATCCTTGTATGTTAACAACTGCTGGTAGTTAGTCCTCATCATAGACACTCTCTTCCTGAGAGTGTGAAAATCATCCATGGAAAATCCTCCATCTAAGCTACCCTGTGCCACTGATGCTCTCCAATAGTAATCTTCCATCATTGCATGCGTGTCATCAATACGTCTAGTGGTTGTCATGATCATAGCCTCACTAACTCTCAACTGTGTTGCTAAGTGGTCTGACTCCTGATCATGGTCATGATGAGGTGCCATCTCAGACCCCTTACTGCTAGTGTCAGTCCTGCTAGCGTCAACTATGGAATCCCCAAAAACACCCTCTGCATAAGATGACGTGATGAACTGTCCACTGTCTACTATGTTGTTGGGTACTCCTGTATGCCACTACACCCCATCACTAAATGCTATCTCCTCCTGAATCACACTGTACCCTGTATGAGCAACCGTATCCTCCTATGCACTCAACTTGCTACTATCCTCCGCACCTGGATCCCATATAGTTGTGTCTAGACACATGCTATGGTCATCCTGAATACTAAAGAGTGCATCCTCATCAATACAAGTCTATCATGGAAGTAAGTGCTCCATCAACCTGTCAACCTCTGCAATCTTCTCAACCAATGGAGTCTCCAATAGTTGTGACTCCATCTCCTCTGGCTGATCTGTATGTGTGAGGTCAACTACTTGTACGTCCTGTACCTCCTCCTGGATCTATGGGTCTACCTATCCATGGTGTGCATCCCTCACACTAGGCTCATCCATCATACCTAACATGCCACTGATCTCCTCATGTGATGTGGCTATCATGGGTGTCTACACAAGTGACAGATGTGTCACGACCCCCATAGGAAGCTCATCATCTCTAGGTGCTAACAAGTGTGACTCCTCATTAGTGTCACCATTCTGCTAAGGTGTAAGGTTATCAATGGTATGTGACATGGCTGTTGAGACACTGGTGCTATCGTTCTGTCCATCCAGTTGCCTATCCACTACACAAGGGTCATCATCCTCCTCAAGTGTGCAAGCATCACTAGCCTCTGTGCAAGAGTCATCATCACTATCCTATGAAGTAGAGTCACTATCACTAGCCTCTGTGCCAGAGTCACTATCATCATCCAACGACTCTGAATCCACATCTATCGCTCCATCCTTATGCACCTCATCATCACTGTCATGGCGTACCTCAATAATATGCCTCTGATCCTTACCCCTACACCTATGATCAGGTTCTCAAGGAGCCTTGCAATTGTAGCAAAGCTGCATGCTCCTAATGGGTGTGGGGTCTCTTTGTTCTTCCCACCTTCTATGGTCTCTGGCTCTCTTTTCCTCTAATCCGATGATCCCAAGCAAAATCTCATCTTCTTACCATCTGGGATTTCTCCAGGCTACATACTGTGGGAAGGTTATGTGATCCCTAATCTCTTCGTTGCTAAGGCTGGAATATTGTATCTCATAGAAAATTAGATCAAAGTGCATCTCATCCATTTCTCCTTATGGAAGACCCCTCTATGCTCTGCATGCACATGCTAATTCCCACTGTCTGGCAGGAATCTAAGCTTTGATACCATTGTAATGATCCCAAGCAATTATGCAAGGATCATCATAGTTTTGGTGTCTTTTTAAAACTTTTGCTGAGTGAGGTATTTCGTCAAACACTTTGTTGGTCTACTTGTTTAGATATGTTTACTTGTTGAATGGCCTCTTGATTTCAGCCTTAGGGTTTACTGATGTGTTATATATATGTGTTGCAGCAATAAACAAGAAGATATAACCATGGAACATACCTCAACCATATGCAATATTATAGACAAGCCAAAACATCTCAAATGTGCTTTTATTCATAAGATAGAAGAACTTTCTACAATGGAGATGCCGATCTGGAATGCTCAACAGATGGCTATGAAAATAGACAATAGAGCTGCTACAAAAGGCTCCCGATAATACAAAATAAGCCTCCAAAGGCTGGATAAGAAATGAAGACCAATGCCACGTCCTACTGGACAGTTGCAACTCCTCGATAATTCGTCCCTAGTGCCAAAGATGTCCAATCACCTCAAGAAAGATGCCAAACAGTAGATCGGGTGATGGCAAGAACAACCCAGGTGCTCGAATCTCCAAGATCCCTCTCAAACCCTGTAGATATGAACTCCTCCACTAAATGGTGCACCCCACTGGATGACTCAAACCCTAATAATTCAGCCTCTCTTCTAGAGACCTCCAACAACTCCATTATGCAAGGATCATCATGATTTTGGTGTCTTTTTAAAACTTTTGTTGAGTGAGGTATTTCATCAAACACTTTGTTGGTCTACTTGTTTAGATATGTTTACTTATTGAATGGCCTCTTGATTTCTGCCTTAGGGTTTACTGATGTGTTATATATATGTGTTGCAGCAATAAACAAGAAGATATAACCATGGAACATACCTCAACCATATGCAATATGATAGACAAGCCAAAACATCTCAAAAATGATTTTATTCATAAGATAGAAGAACCTGCTACAATGGAGATGTCGATCTGGAATGCTCAACATATGGCTATGAAAATAGACAATAGAGCTACTACAAAAATCTCCCGATAGTACAAAATAAGCCTCCAAAGGCTGGATAAGAAATGAATACCAATGCCACATACTGCTGGATAGCTGCAGCTCCTCAATAATTCGGCCCTAGTCCCAAAGATGTCCAATCACCTCAAGAAAGATGCCAAACAATAGATCAGGTGATGGAAAGAACAACCCAGGTGCCCGAATCTCCAAGATCCCTCTCAACCCTGTAGATTTGAACTCTTCCACTGAATGGTGCACCCCACTGGATGATTGAAACCCTAATAATTTGGCCTCTCTCCTAGAGACCTCCAACAGCTCCACCAATCCACTAGAATGATAGATTGGGGCACGAAAATGAATACCCAAGTGCTCAAATCATCAAAATACCTGCTAGATCCTTAGATCTAGCTACCCTCCAAATAATGGTTCGCCCTCCTCTTGGGAAATCGTCCCACTGTCAATACAAATAATCCTGCCATGAAATGCCTCCATAAACCACCAAGAATGATGCTAGGACACCTGCAAGGAAAACCCAATACCTGGAATTCCCAAAATCACTTCTCCTCAGCTAGGACGAATCCTCCCTCAATGAATGGTGCGCCCCCCTTGCTGGAAACCTCCAACTGGTGCACCCTCTCTCTATCTGCACAAGTAATTGATGTGGAATCCTCCTGCAACTGAGTAGATCTAGAACTAGAATGGTGTGGGATCATATTGCATCTCCGAGACCAAGCTTGGGACAAGTTAGGTGGAATCTTTCACCACCGAATCGTCCTCTAGGGTTTGTTAAGTCAAAACCTTCAAAACCCCCAATGTTGGGCTCACTAGCTAGAAGCCAGATATCAAAATAAGGTCATACATGAATAATGAGTAGAGGCCCTTGCCTTCCTTTTATACTTTTTGGCTCACCTTGTCCCTCCAAAGTGAATTTCATTTTATTAATATTTAATTAATTAATTAAATTACTTTAATTAATTAATTAAATTACTTTAATTAATTAATTAATTAAATTACTTTAATTAATTAATTAACCTTTTTACCTCTGAAAAACACCTTATCTCTCCTTATGGCTTCCCTGGTCACTGAAAGTCACTTCTAGCCATCCCATTTTGTAGTGTTTCTCCTCCTGATTCCAATGAGCTATTACACTGAGAGGCTCCTCCAAGTAATGTGCCCAAAATGACCTCTTTAGTGATTTCAATTAACTTATAGCTCAAAATAGTCAAAATCATGAAAATCGTCGGAATGTAATGAAACCAAAGCCAACCTATGCAGAATGGCTTATAATGATGGAATATGAATATCAATGCAAGATGGACCCCACAATGCCTCTCAAATACCCCTATACTCGCTATAACATCCATCTGGCTACTTTGGTCATCATAAATCTCTGCACTTTGATGATGTCCCAAAGTGGGGACATTACATTCTGGTTTACTCTAAAAAGAAGAAGAACACGAAGAGAAACTTAAGAATAGTTCTGCAAACTTTGAGGAAGCACAAACTGTATGCTAAATTCGATAAGTGTGATTTTTATCAAAAGCAAATACAGTACCTAGGACATGTAATATCTACATAAGGCATTGTAATCGACCCCAAGAAAATAAGAGCCATCATGGAATGGTCGGTACCTAAGGATGTAGTGGATATCTGGTCATTCATGGGAATCACCAGATATTACCACAGATTTATAGATGGATTTTCCAAAATTTCTTACCCTATCATATTGTTACAAAAGAAGGGGACCAAGTTCAACTGGTCACAGAAGTGTTAGGACAGTTTTAATAAGTTGAAGGGATTGTTAACAACTGCACCCATTTTAAAGGTAGCAGTTCCGGACAAAGAATTCACCGTCTGTGTAGATGCGAGTAAAGAAGGACTAGGTAGTGTCCTAACCCAAGAAGGGCATGTCATTTTCTATGAGTCCCAAAAAATAAAGGAACACAAGCGAAACTACGTCACTCATGACTTAGAATTGGTAGCGGTAATACAGGCCTTAAAAATCTGGCGACACTACATAATGGTTATAAAGTTTTTGTTATTGACTGATAACAACGGTGTGAAATTCATGTTAATTCAACCAGACCTTAATGCAAGGCAAGCAAGGTGGCCAACCTTCTTGAGAGAATTTGAATTTGAGGTAAGACATATCAAGGGTAAGGAAAATAAAGTAGCTGATGCTTTAAGCAGAAGAATTCATGGGTTATTTGAAATAAATGTTAGCAGGGCAGAAAGCGATATTGAACATAGGATAAAGACTGCAGGTAATAATTACGAGAAGTACACTCAAACAATGGCAAAATTTCAGGACACTACAGGAAATTCAGACAAATCAAATCCGAGTATTGATAAAAATGGTCTACTACGATTTAAAAACATACTATACATACCAAACTCGGCAGAATTAAAGTTAACAGTTTTGGATGAGGTGCATAAGAAACCATAATCTGGTCAGCCAGGATACCAGAAAACGATAATAGCACTTAGAAAATTATTTTACTGGCCTAATATGAAGGGTGAAACAACATAATACTTAGCTAAGTGTCAAGATTGTCAGTAGGTAAAGGCCGAACACCAACATCCAGCTGGCCTGTTACATCCCTTACCCGTGCCGGAATGGAAATGGGAGACTATATCATTGGACTTTATTACAGGTTTGCCTAAAAATCAGAAACATAATGATTGTATTATGATGGTAATCGATAAACTTAGTAAGTCTGCACACTTTATTCCTATAAAGCCTACATTTAAAGCTATTAACATCGTTGAAATATTCATGAAAGAAATTTTTAGACTGCATGGTATTCCTAAAATGATGATTTCAGATAGAGACGTAATATTTACATCTGCTTTTTGGAAAGAAATGTTTGCAGGGCTAAATATTAATATGAATTTCAGTACGAGTTATCATCCACAAATGGATGGACAGACTGAAAGAACAAACCAAATCATAGAATATATGCTCCGCATGTATGTAAGAACAAAACCAAGCAAGTGGGAAGACTACCTGCACTTGGTAGAATTTGCATATAACAATGGGTACCAAACTTCGGCTAAATTGATCCCCTTCGAGGTACTGTACGACAGAAAGTGTACGACTCTAGTTAGAGGGGATAACCCGATTGACCGACTCATGGTTGGGCCATAGATGCTCCAAGAAATGGAGAATACGGTAAGAAAGGTACACTAGAACTTAAAAGAGGCACAGGACAGACAGAAAAGCTATGCAAACTAGGAAAGAAGACACTTGGAGTTTCAAGTGGGAGATCATGTTTACTTAAAAGTCAAAGCCCGAAAGAGTTCAATAAAGCTAGGGAACTGTGTCAAGTTGGAACCAAGGTTTTGTGGGGCCTTCGAGATACTATATCGAATTGGACCCGTAGCATACCAACTTGCACTTCCAACCAATCTAAAAATTCATAATGTATTTTATGTTTCTTTGTTAAATAATTATGTTCATGACTCTACTCATATGATCGATTGGAACTTGGTGCAGGTGGAACTAGAAGGTGAGTTCTAGGCGGAACCTCTGGGCATTCTGGACTAGAGAGAAATAACACTTCGAAACAGAGTCGTCGCTCAGGTAAAGGTGCAATGGAAGCACTTTATCCCTGAGGAGGCCACTTGGGAGTTGGAGGGAGATTTGCAGAAATCTCATCCAATATTGTTCCAGGAAAGGAACGAGCACTAAGAAAAGTTTTTTATTGAAGGGGGAAAGGATGTAACATCCCAAAAAAATAAATTATTTTTGAATTTGAAATTTCTTAGGAAAATTATTTTGTTTTTGGTAAATTTGAAATTGGATTTTTTTTTCCATTTATGGAAATTCCAAATTCTGAATTTCGTTAATTGTAATTAATTATTATGAATGTTGGGCAGAGACCTAATTTGACCCAACTAGCTACTTGACTATGACACTTGTATGAAAAAAAATATTTATAGTTATTGCAGGAGGACAAATGGAACAACCATGTTGAAATCAGCTGGCCATGACTACATGAGTGGGGAACATGTTGGAACTACCTCAGGGATGATTGCTACAAGTGGAAAATCCAGAATTTGGCCATTGGCAGCCCCTGAAAATCATGGATTTGGAAAGATGCGAAAATTCCCAAGGGAAGGAAAAAGACCTAGGCAAAAATGGATTTTGGATATATAGCATATGTGAGGAGGCAGGACACTGCCTAGTATGCTGGGAAAAATTTACTGACTCTTGTTGCTATGAAAACTATTGGTTGAGTGTGAGGCAAGGAAAAGACTGCTGAAAAACTAAAAGGCATTTGCTGAGGAGGAGTTCCGAGTTAGTCCTCATGGATTCATGGTCAAGATAGGGGGTGAACAGGACAAGTGATTTGGTTGCCCTGTTCTAAGGTTGGGAGGAACGTGGTTGTTCCCTTTGTCTTCCAGCGAACTGGTTCATATATGTTATCCTATTCCTTCTCTGTTTGAATGATTAAATAACTGATGTAATGCATCTATTAATTCTGAATTGAAATAATACCATGGATGAAATCTGTACGATTGTGTGAAGCTTAAAAACTGGCAGAACACCTCAAAAGAATTTAGTTCTGAGTGACTCTTTTCTGTTGGTTTAAATACTAAACGAATGCTATGATTTTCCTTTTATTTGATATGTTTGCTGAAAGGGTACACCTGACTAAATTATGGAAATATTTATTCTATAGGCTAAATTACTGCTATACGGTGGTAAAACTGTAGGATAATTTCCCAGTGTATTGAAACTCCTTATGCAGAACTACTTATGTATAAATGGGATTGAAATCAAGTTCATATACATGTTTATGTACATTCCTATAAGTAAATTTCATAGTCATAATACTTATTCGAGATTTCCATTCTCGCATAGAATTAAATCAGAACTAGTACGAAACACTATATATATATATTTACAGTTGGCGATCTGCACAAACATTATAGAAGAAAACTAAGATTGAATGTCTACAACAGAATATATATATCTGTGTGTGTGTGTGTGTGTTCCTATACTATATAAGTAATAAATTGCTCCAACATGCATGTACTACAACTGTATAAATGAAATGCTGAATACGGGAGACCGTTAAAATTTTTCGAAATAGAGAATCTGAAACCTCTCAATAAATTGTATTTGCAGCTCAAGATTTATCTATCTACATAGTGTAAATGAAATTGAATAATGTATCCATGTACATACATTCATATGCTTATATTCTTGTAGGTGAATGAATATACAAAAAACATATTAAGTAAACTGAAATTTCAATCATATCCATGATAAATCGAAAATCGAAAACGAGGAACTCTATATATGTATGGAATAAGGAAGAAAATACACTTTCGTAACCTACAATGAGGAATATACAGAGTCACAATATTCACGAAAATATTGAAGTAAATAAGAAAAATATGGAAGACTCATATCGCATAATAGATATGATACGAATATGTCTGTACAACAGATTCGATTTACAAAGTGTAGACCTTCAGAAATATATAAGTTCATTTTCCATACAATGTGTAACTGGAAGTTCGGACTATATAGACATTTGATACTGAATATTCAATTTAAGACAAAAACCATGGTAAATAAATTGTAAGTGTAGGATGAGACTAGAATGGCGAGAAGATTCGAATAAAATCATCCAACAGTCATTACATTATTTCAAATAGACAAGGGAAATTCCTGTAGATTAATCTTCAAAGGAGTTATTACATATAGCAATCAGACCAGAAAATCAAGAGTACAATTTGGGAATTCTCCTCTTTCCAACCACTACAGCAAATCGAACAAAACTATATCGAACATCTATAAATCTAAATTGAAACTATGTCCTTCACTGCTTGAACTCCTGAAGGGTTTACAAAGGGAACTCGAATACCTTTTGCGTTGAGGACAGGAACGAAACATTCGAAATTTTGCACAGACGAAAGCTCTGGAAAGATTAATCATTTAAAATATTAACATTTATATGAAATAAAGATAGATGAAAAATACCAACAAAATGATAAATGCAGTAACTGAGTATTCTAGAATGGCACTCAAATTATGACTTACATAATCATGTCCTTTCCTTGTTGCTTTTTGGCTGGATAGGCATCCGGGCCGAGGGAGGATGGTCCAATGACTCCCTGATGGGTACCCTCACATCAACAGGGTCCATCATTAGTGATACATACCAAATCTTTAAATGAATAAAACTAACAAGAAGGAAATATTTACACAGTAGCCAACAGATTTAATGAAATGAAATAATCGACAGTACTAGTTTTCTTTTAACATATAAATGGTATAAGTCATGCAGTGCGAAGACATAGTTTAAGCTTTTCACGCAAAACTGGGACTATACCTAATTGTTGAGTTTAACCCTTCCAGGACCAAATCCTAGAGAATATTTATAAATCAACAATCAATACAGAGATATTCCTTCTACTTAATCCAAATGGGTAGACCACAATAATGACAATAAATGCTATAAGCTTTTCAACAAAGAGACCATAAGAAGCTAATGAGAATCAAGACATAAAAACCAAGTATTTGCTTTTACCTAAAAGAAACGTTACAGGTGTAAATTCCCTAAGTTAGAACAGGGGTTTAGGATGTTGAGACCTCTCAAGGAATTAGAGATTTAATCTACAGTGAGCATTACATATAGAAATGGGAAGTTGTCGAGAAATGTTACAGTGAATAAAAATAATGGGAGATTTAAGTAAAACAAGTAATATTGACGTGAGGTTCCTTCCACTGTAATAAAGGACCTGAACTTTGTTTCATAACCAGAACACAGGGTCACCGAAAATATTACCAGGAGGGAGAATGGTGTCGTCGTTCCACTGGTAGTGTTTCCCCCAAATCGACGACATGCTCCAGTAAGAAAATATTACACAGAGCCTTTCGAAAGACTCCACAATGAAACAACAAACACATTAAAACCCTAATAGGAACCTTAACTACTCAGTTTAAATGTTGAAGGAACAAAGGGCGGTCTAGCCATGTGATGAGGGAAAAGTTGGCGTGACTGGAATGGATGAAGGGCCAGGTAAGAGCATCGTAACTCGCACACACAGGTTTTTCATTAAACGATAGAGGCAGAGCCTTAACTCCCTTCTAACAGTAATCCACTCTTTCACATCAAGAAATTTGTGAAGTAAATGAATTCTTCCGAGACTCGACAAGTTGGCACACTTATACGTCAACTGTATTGTTATAATTAGCTTATCGTTAGAGATAAGGTTTGTTGGAACTTCGTTTGGTTAAGTCGAAGTAACATAAGTTATCGTTACTCAAACTCTATTGGGTAAAGGGATCGAAATATTACTAATCTTGGATAATTTGTAAAGGGAACCCATCGATAATCGAAACTATATATATTAATGCTAAAGACGTACCACTAAGCCACTTTCTTTCAATTGTGGGTATAGATCCCTCCCCGTGGCCATATATATATATATATGGTAAGAAAATATTCATTTTCAAATGGACAGATTAAATAGTATTGTGCACAACCCATAGGAATCTCTTGTGTAAAGAGAGACTAGGACTATAAGTCCTAAGTTTAGTCTATGGTATAGATATTTATGTGTATAGATAAGTAGGTTGGAGACTAAAGGGGAATTACTAAAACCCTTGGAGATTTAACCATATGAGTTTCTATATCAAGCAAGATAGACAGGTATGTAAATGGCATCATGTGGTAGGACAAATTTATATTACATCACGGAAAATTATAACAGGAATGAATATTTCTTCCATCTATTGACAAACATATAAATGCAATTGGAGATTAATGCCTCATAGAAAAAAAAAATTATGACATTTTTGAGGTACATTACACCGTGTCTTCTACTGTAGTAGCTTCTTGGATGTTGTGCATGGTCTTCATTTTATCTCCTCTACGAGGGAAATCCTTGTACATGTGGTCTTATTTTCATCCCCAACATTGGATTGGTGGTATTATCCTTTTTCCCAAGGAGTCTTCCTTCTTGGATTCATTCCTATTCGACTAATCTTGTTGATTTTTATTAGGGTTGTTTATGTTGAAAAGAGGTTTGAATCGCTTCCCTCTATGATCAGACTTCTCTTTCTTCTTATCCTTCCAAGACTTTCTCAAATATTCTTTTCCCTTGCCTTACTCAAACAGGTAATTATATTTTCTAATGGGTTCTGTCAAATTTCTAGGTTCATTGATGCAGAAGCATAGACACCACATTAGCAGCCAATGCAACAACGCACATGGATGGAGAAGATCCTGAGGAGAGAGAAATCCCAGCCTTCTCATTTTGGTTTTAAATCCCAAAATTTAAATGTAATTAATATTGTAAAGCTTGCAGAGGGTAAAGACATTGTATTTGTATAGGTTTGATGTAAGTCTCCTTTAATGTCTAACATGTAGATGAATCTAGATTTGATCTGGATGAGTTGTAAATTAAATGTAATTTAATGCATTTAGGTGGCGGAAGGCTTGAGAATCCCCTATTTTGTAAGAATATCAATGTATTGAGATCGAGAGAGTAAGTAGAGGGTATTAGGAGAATAAGGAGAATAGTTCTTAAGAGAGGTAGATGGGATAATTATGGAGAGGAGAGAAGAACATAGACTATGTTGCAGTCTAGTCTTGTAACCGTTGTAAACTCTTGTAAAAAACATTCATATTTAATAGAAAAATAGATTTCCCTACATATGTATCTCTGTGTGTATTATCTATGTGATTGAGTATTTGTTTTCTGAATGTTTATGAATTCCATGAGTGCATTTATGTTCCTTTTGCAGGAATAGATATAATTCCATGTCTATGTGAATTTCTAAGTGTTCTGGGCCCTCGAGGATGTGCAAGGACTACACATTAGAGTTGTTGGAAAAATATGAAAAGCTAGCACAAGGAGTGTGTTAGAACTCAGTTTCAAGATCAAGAGGAGCATGCCAGGTGGGCACACCAAAATCAATCAAGATCAGAAGGGATAGTTCAAGGATTGCACCTACACTCAAGGTAGTGTAAAAGCTCAAAGGGAAAGTAAGCACAAGGAGTGCACAGGTGAGTTTGTAAAGCCGAAGACTTAGGAGAGCGAGTGAAAGGAGTGCACAACGCCAACACCTTGTTAAAGTGCTGGTAAATCTCAGGAGGAAGAGCATAGAGTGCCAGGAGGGTGCTGAAGGAACACCTTGACCATGTTTGTAAGCTCAGAAGAAAGATCGGGAGTTCCAGGAAGGTACAATAAGTTGTTGAAGGAGCAAAGGATTGATCCCTTTGAAGTTCTAAGAGTTGAGAGCTCAGGAGAGATAACACTAGTGTGTGTAGAGCCTATGCAATAAGTGCATAAGGTAAGAAATTTCTAAAGTTCTATATTGTAGGAGAAGCGCAAGGGGTGCGCCCACATTTCAGTTGAAGTGTTGAGCAAATATCAGGAGGTGTAACACTTCATAGAATGCAAGTAGTTTCCAAGGAGTTGAATTTGCAGAGGAGATATCAAAGGACAAGCCTTTGAACACTTTGATAATTCCTTTATTGAAGGGAATCAGAGACGCAAAGGAGAGGAAACCAAAATAGTCGTTGGATTGGCTGTGGAAATATATTTGTGTTGTTGAATCAAACCCCAGACAAGAGGAGAAGCGTAGTCAAGAGAATATCAGATCCCATCTGTTGGATCCAAGCACAGGAGAACGTGAGTTGTAGAGATCACAATTCAGAGATTCGACACTTCGGGAAATATTGGTTCTTGTGTTTCCAGCAGGAGAAAACTTTTAAGCCCAGAGTCCCAAAACATATCTCAATCGTAGATCACAGAGTGAAGCGGGATTGTTAATGGTTAATCCCTTCAACACTTCGGCTACCCAGGGGGTTTTGGAGGTAGTAGTTGTGGAGTGGCTAAAGCCCCGAAGCTCTAAAGCACTAGAATTAATCCCCACCATCGATCAACTAGAGAGTCTCAGTCATAGATCTCTTCCCTTCGCTAATTCGGCATTCAGTTGTTCGATATTTTGGTGGTGTTCGTTTGGAGCGAGGAACCCCGGAGTCCCGAAGTAGATCTCCACCATAGATCGTGGAGGAGGGAGAACTCACACCAACTGTCAGTATGGATGTAGGAGTTTGGATAGTGTAAGGATAGGGAGAGGACCTACACCTGTCAGTTCGAAGTCATGGAGCACTAGAGCACCTTTCAACCAAGCCCTGGGTTGTAGCCCCAGGTTATGTTGACACCTCTCTCTAGACAAAGGGAGTTTGGTGAATTGGAACTTCTAGTGAAATTGGTGGATGTTCACAGAGAATCAAATTCCAGGAACTCTGAATATTTCCTTTCAGTTAAGCACTCGGTTCTAGCCCAAGTTCATGTGAGATTTATCCGAGGAAAATGGCCTAGCGCTTGTGGCTCGATTCCTAGGAGTAAAAGGGGATTAAAATAAGCGCTCAACAAGTTATGTGTGGACCTGCACAAGTAAAATAGAGGGCCTTTGTCTATTTGAGGATGGACCCAGCATGGGTCCGAGAGATAATTCATCTCCTGTGAGAGATCCTAGACCAAGAGGTCGTAGCACCAACTAGGGGGGGATAGGGGCATTTGCATCATTCATCATATTGAATCTTCTCTTTATAAAATGATGACAGTCCACTAAAAACCCTTTGTATCTTTACCTTTTCATCCTTAATAAATCCCACATACTTCAACAATCCTAAGAAATTATTTTCATATTCTCCCATAGTCATGCTCCCCAACCGAAGTTCAAAAAAATATTTCATTTTCTTGTCATAGTAGTGCTCTGAAATATATTTCTTCTGAAAATACCTCTTGAACTGCTTCCAAGTGATCATGTTCCCATTGATGTGCTCCACTTTCTTCAACTGATCCCATCACATAACAAATTTTTCATACAAATGGTAGGTGGAAATTATGGCTTCTAGATTAGATGATTATTTGTGCAACTAAAAATTCAGGATGTCCAATCCATGCTGACAATCCTCATTCCACTGAAACTTGTTGCCTTTTCTTAACAATTTCTCCATTTGCGCAGTAATCTGCGCATACCCTTTTATGAATTTCCTGTAGTATCTTGTGTGTCCCAATGTTGCTCTTAGCTGACGTACTGATTTTGGTGGTGGTAGATTAACAATTACTGCAATCTTGGAAGGATATACTAGCAAACCTTGTTTACATACTATATGGCCCAATAGTATCCCAAAGGGTTTTCCAAATATGCACTTCTTGATGTTTAAAAATATCTTACACTGCTTGCATATTTCTAACATCAACCTCAACACCTATACATGGTATTTCAACATAATATAGACTATCCAAACATCCATATATACCTCTAGAAACTAGTGGATGAATTCTTTGAATGCAACTATGACTACTCTGGAAAATATTGTTGGTGCATTCTTTAGTCCAAATGACATGACTGTGTACTGGTAGGATCCCCATTTTGTGGAAAAAGTGGTATTGTACCTGTCTTCTGGAGCTATCTTGATCTGATGGTATCCTGAGAATCCGTCAGTGAATGAATAAGCTTCATTTCCTCCTGCGTTCTCCGATACCTCATCTATGAAAGGAGTAGGGAACGGGTCATGTAGGCATGCATCATTCAAATTCCTCAAGTCAACACATATCCTTATCCCTCCCTGTTTTTTCTCCTGAACTACCATAGGGCTTACCAATTCAAATTCCTCTACAGGTTCTATGATTCCAGCCTCCAAGTTCCTATCAATTTCGGCATTGAATTTCTTCTTATATATGGGGTTTAGTCTATATGGTCATTGTCTAATCTGTCTTGCCTCAGATCTAAGAGGTATCTTCATTTCACCTAGTTCACATGCTATGCCTTCATTTATGTGAACGTTGCTGGGAACAGGTCATTGTACTCGCGTAGTAACTCTGTTATGCTTTCCATTGTTTGTTCATCTCAGTAGTCTCCAATGTTGGCCATTTTGGGATTCTCAACTATCCCAATGTTGACTTTCTTCACCTTGATCGGCACAACAAATACTTCTGATTATAGAGGTTGACCTTCCACTTCTCTATCACCTTCAACTTCCACAATTTGAATGTTTCACGGGTCATCTTCATCTGGTGCTTCTTCCTGTTGGGTATGTGTTATATTCTTTTCATGTGTGTGTGTGGGCACCTCAGATTCAACAACTGTGTCTGACGATCCCAACTCTTAATCCCGGATTAAGGGAATAGGGTTTTTGTATCTACAAAATACCTAAAATATTGTATATATTGTATGGTGAATGGTGAAATTAATACAATAAAGAGTTGAAAGGTGCGGTACCAAGGAAGGTTGGTTTTCTCCCGGTTAAGGGTTTCCAACATAAATTTTTGTGTACTATGTGTATGAGCCATTGATTAATTTATTTTTTGATTAAGAATTTGTATGCATTGCTTTACTTCACAGGTTTAAAACTTACACTTCTTGCACATGGTAGCATGACAATAGTTCTTTTACTGTCCATTTGTTCTGGTGTTGTACTTTTTTCATGAGTTCAACTTCTGGTTCTTTAATGAATATGACCTCTCTGATGTGTTTAAGTGTTGATTCTATGTTGGGGTTCTCATGATCAAATGATAAAGTTACCATAAAGTTTTGTTGTAATACTTTCCAATTTGTAGTTCCTCTACGCAATTCCTGGTCGGTATACCAGTTCGCTAGGATCCCTTCTAATGTGTGAACAACATGATGAGACCATTCCTCTAGTGGTGTCATCCTCCATAACATTCTTCACTTCTCCAAGTGTTCTACTGGTGCCCCCTATCATTCATATTTATGCAGTTGGTTTCTTCCCCGTTCTGTGCCAAACCTGATGTGCAGTAACCGCTTACATTGGTACCAGTATTTGATTGTTTCTTTGTGCACACCCCACCATCTTGTAGGTGTTGCCTTGAGTGCTATATCTAAGGCTAAGAGCCTCTGATTTTCTAACACTTCATCTTCATATCATGCTAAGAACGCTTCTAATTCATTCACCCCATGGAAGTTGGGAGGTTCCCTTAGCTATGTACCTACCCATCTTAATGCGCGGTCTATTCTTACGCATATTCTTGTGGAGACTTCGTGTAATCTCTGCTGCCAATTATCTAAGCCCATATTTGAGTCTGACACACATGAGTTGATGCTTCTCCAACTGAGTACCCCATCTGCAGTTGGGTTCACATAATGTTCTTCTCGCGTGGTTTTTCTGTACAACTGGTTAATTTCCTCTAGGTCTAAGCAAGTAGGTTCTACAAACCTTTCCCCTTCTGATGGATCCAATGGTGCAATGAATCTGTATTCCCCTGACTCAAACGTTATCTTCCTCATCTTTAAGTTGATTATGGCCTGATTTTCGAACACCCAATCCAAGCCAAGCAATGTCAGATAAGGTGTTGTGCCATACACTATCTCTATTACTTCGAAATCGGCTTTAGTGCGTACTCCTTCCAGATCTATTGTCACCCCTTTTATTCTTCCAATGGGTATAATTCTGTGTTGATTTTCTATCTTTCGTTGAACAGGTGAATATCCTAATGTGGGCTCTCCCATACATTTCCATGTCTTCTTTGGTAGCACATTTACTTCAGATCCTAAATCCAGTATAATATCTCCCATATTGAAATCTCCAGTGTTAGCATTCAGTCTGAATTCTCTTCTTGTTCTCTTCCCTGTATGCAGATGATTAACTTCTTTTTGTTATAGATTTCCTTCTGCCTCTATGCTACATATTTCTAGCATATTTTGTAATACTTTAACAAAGGATGGACCATTTAGTAGTTTAACACATGAATGTAAAAAACCCTTAATCGTACTTACTTGTCCCAGGGGTTTTGCTTCTTTGGTGTGATCCAACGATGGAGGCATCTCATACTCTAGTAGTTCCTTATTATGTTGTGCACTTGATGTCGATGCAATGTCTGGCTTCAAGAATTCTTGTCTGGCCTACTTGAATATCTTATTTTTGTTCTGCGCATCAAACTGCTTCTTCGGTTCAACATTCTTCTTCACCCATTGGTGTTGTGTTGGATCTTGTCTTACTGCGTCGTTTCCTGTCTTAGATCCTCCCCACGTAACTATGTTTATGTTTCTTCCTTAATCCCTTGCTTCCACCAAAATCCATTGAGCATTCTTATTATTCTGATTTCTCTTTTCTTGGATCTTCCCCAATAGTGTAGGACATTCTTCTGTGTGATGATCTAATGCGCGACAATACATACAGGTCGCAGGTGGAAGTGGACATTATCTTGCATAGTTTCCTGGTTATTGACACTTGTGGCATACCACTAGTCCTCTGCCTCTTCCAAAGCCTCCTCTTCCTCTTCCTCCACCTCTGTAGCCAACTCATTCTCTCTATGGTGCATTATATTGAGGCACTTGGTTATACTGTGTTGGATTATAGTGTGGTTGTGTGGTATTGTATTGCGATGACGCAGTGTTAAATTGTTGTTGTGCAGTGTTATATAGGGATGGTACTTGGTTAAAATGTGGCGCGGCTTGCTTGATCATCATTTCTTCCTGCACCTTGTAAGCATCTGATGTTATTTCCCTCATGAGGTCCATGGTCTTGCAATATTTGTCATCATGGCCTACTAACTTGAAAAAGTTGCAATATGAACTCTTAGGTACTGTCTGGTAATTCTACATCATTGGGAAATGATATGGATCATGCCCCTATTTCTTACATATCTCACACCATAGTCTTCTTGTTGGCAACAGGTTTGTCATTCCTATTGCCATGTACTATGCGAATGTTGGACATTTGTTCTTATGGTGTCCTTATGTCCTACATGTGGTACACCAAATGACTTCTCTTTTGTCCTTACCTTTGTTATGGTTTAGCTGGAATGTTAAGTTCTTCAAATCCTCCTTCAACTCCTCTATGGTTGGATCTGTCTTTTGATATTGGTTCTCTTCCAGTTGTAGGGTTTCCTGTAGAGCCTCTGCCTGTGTTTGGAACTTATGTTGTCACAAAGAGTATTTCAAGTGTGGTAGTAGTGAATTGACGAACATATGCCTATATTGCATATCTTCCATGACATACTTTAGCTTTCTCTTCAATCGTTTGAATCTCTAGCTAATATCTATCTCATTCATGTATTGATCCTCTGAACTAGGCTTCTGGAATTCATTTATCAACTGCTTTTTGATATCTCCAATCGTTCTGGTTGTCCTTGGCGGACTATTTGCAGCTAAAATCATCTACCAATCTAGTGCACGATCTCTTATCATGATATATAACTGTGCAAGTTTAGTGTCCTCATATGTGATCTGTTTCGCTTCCCATATCTTTTCACAAATGAACAAATGCTTCTCAGGATCCTTCGACGCCTCTCCTTTGAATTATGGTAACCTGATGGTGGGATCATGTCTTACCATCCTGAATGTTGAACTACTACCTCCACGTGGTGTAGATACTTGACTAATGCTTCCTGAACTGGCTCCCCTAGTTGTTGTTCCTTGTGTAGATGTACTTAATGTTGTCTTCATTCTTCTGAAATTCGGTTGTCTAAATGGTGGTGTTCTTCTTGGTGTATTAGTTGCACATGGGTTTATGGGTTCCACACTAACACTGATATAGATAGGAGTGTTGCCTTCTATTCCCACTCTTGGAACTCTCATCTTCATATCATATGCCATGCGAAGGATTTCCTTAATTTTCTCCACAGCCTGAAGATCTTCTACCTCTTATTCATCACTTTCCAAGCCCTCCCTCGTGGCTACGACTCTTTTCTTGGTGTTCACCTTATATTGGTAGGGTAATCCACTGCGCGTTCTTCCAGTTGTTTCCATGATCTGCTTTATCTGGTCTTCATCCATCATAATTGGGTCCAAGGCCTCCTCCTTCTTTCCTTTATCCCTTTCTCCTTCTTCTGTCAGTGCTTCCCCCCTTCCCCCATGTACACAGGGAAGTTTAGTTGTTTAACTCCATTGTCATTACACCTTTGTTATATAGTAATATATTAATATAAGTATATAACGATCTGATTTACCTACCTCAATGTCCCTTCAAGAAATCTTGTTCTTCCGCACTGTAAGACTTCGTTGTATCTACTACAAATTCTATGATAAATCCTGCAACAATGTTGTCTAACCAGAAATCTATTGCATGTGTAAATTTATTATCAACTCGTTGTAACTGCGTGATCTCTAGAGGATTCCACTCAAGTTGTTTGATCTAGTTTGTGGGATGGTTGTATTTCAACCTTTTATCCACTCCTGCAATACATGTGGGAAATCACAAAAAAATACTTATACAAGTCGTTGAATACGTACTTGTCTATATATTTGCGCGGTGTCAACTTTTGGTTTCTGTTATCTTTCTATGAAAACACTAGCTCCTTTGTTTTCAACCATATCTCTATCTCTTCCTTCGTTGGATTCCATGGTCTCAACATCCCCTTTGTTGGACAACTGAGAAGGGGGGGGGTGAATTAGTGGTTACTGTGCTTAAACGGTTATGCCAATTTTAAACTCATTACAGAAAACTCAATGATGATCAAAATAATTCAGGGAAGTAATAAAAATATTATTAAACATCAATCACACACATGAAGTATACAAAGACAAATATTTCTGAGGAAACCCATAAAGAGAGAAAACCTCTTCTTCTTCAAATGATAAGTAGTCTTTATTTTCTGTACATTATCATTCTTATGAGCACCAACTCTTTGTGAGGATACCACCTCTATTTTACAAGATGCAACTTTCTGAGAGCACCAACTCTCTGGTTTATCTAGCACCCACTAGAAGGAAGCACCAACTCCATGAGTGTTCTAGCACCATCTTCCAGTCACACGGGCACCAACCTATATAATAGAGAACAATGGTTCTCCCTTGCACCACCCTACCACTCTGATTTTTCTGGCTGCAACCAGATGGAAGCTACAACTCCCTGTGTTTAAGCACCCACTTGAAACTCTAAGGACAACAGTCCTCCCTAGCACCTCCCTACCACCCTGAGATATAAAACTTTGTTGCAGAAATTTATTATAGTGATACATTATTTTTCAATGGCTTACCAGTCTCATCATTGTTCTGTTATACCACTCTGCTTTGCCTATGATCTGATCTGTTACAACTCAATACCTTCTTCAGCTTTTGTCCTCTGCGACTTATTCATATTTCTGCTTCTATACTGTGCTCTTTCTCCTCCTTCGCACCATTGCCTCTCTATTCATATTTTCTGCTGCATTTCATGCTCTGTGCACTCCTTTCA
This sequence comes from Picea engelmannii, assembly GCA_009831015.1. Classification (NCBI taxonomy): domain Eukaryota; kingdom Viridiplantae; phylum Streptophyta; class Pinopsida; order Pinales; family Pinaceae; genus Picea; species Picea engelmannii. The sequence continues at coordinate 1,693,615 of ML776734.1, forward strand.
TTCTATGCGCTGCACCTCTTATATACTCTTCTGGTCCTCTGCACAACCTACTTCTACTCGCATGTAAAATTATCAGGAAAAAAACTACCCTCTTCTTTGTTCTGCATGTCTTTATCATGGCAAGTCCTCTACGAGATAATCCCCACAACTCTTTGTCTTCTTTGGCAGTTATACTGAGTCTGTTCGTCATCAGTGGTTTATCCTGAGATTCTTGTCTTCTCTGGAAGTTACAATCTTCAACACTTTTCCATCTGTCAATTGTCTTTATGATGATCCTTCATTCCTCTGGAAATTATCTTGAGACTCTTCATCTCCTCTGGCGATCACCCTGAAGCTCTTCAAATTCTCTGGAAGATACAATCATTCGTTTCTGGTAGTTACAATCAGTCTGTTCTGGCAGTTACAGAGAGAACCTCCGCGCACTCATCCCTTTGGCGCCTTTTCCCTTCCTGAGAAAACTAAACAATGGGCGCTAGCTTTTCTGGATAAGCCCCTTCCTTTCACGTGACCATGAATTGTGACCAGACACCTATCCAAAAGGGTTCTTCACGACTTCGCGCATTGGATATTTTACTGCGGGTCACCTCGAATATCCCAACTCTTGAAACTCTGAAGTACATCGTGCCAGATCAATGGTCCAAGACCCTCAGTGGTCCAATGGTCTAGATATCCTCTTCGTACTTCAAGAATTCGTGACTCGTGATGTCGGAAGTTAGAGCACTTCCTTTCTTCGAGGTCCGAACTCATGAACTTCAAACTTCGTCATGTCAGATCAACAGTCCACGACCTTCCTCGATCAACTATTGTGATCACCTTTGTGAACTCGTGAGTTATCTCTCCTACTTTCTCTGATGTTCAAACTCCCGAATCTATGCTTTCCAGATCAACAGTCCAGATCTCTCCATGATCCAACGGTCGAGATCTTCTCTTTTCATTTCACGACTACGCGCTTTACGATGTCAAAATTTGGCTCACCTCCCTTCTTCTGATTCCTGAACTTGCGCTTGCATCAGATTGATGGTCCACAATCCTCCATGATCCAATGGTCCAAATCAAATCGTGAATTTTCACTTCGCGACTTTGTCTCTCGAATATTTTCTCCTAGCCTCCTTGCAAATATTTCGAAGTCCGAATCCTCGAACTTCGCTTGCATCCGATCGACGGTCCACAATCTCCCGTGATCCAATGGTCTGGATTTCCTCTCTTGTGTGTGCAGATCACTAAGGCTCACGCACCTTGGTTTGATCAGATGGTTGTTGGTCTTCCGAATCGGTGATCCAACAACCATTGTCGCTCTCCCTCCTGAGCTTCCGACTTCCTCCGACTTAGAATATTTTCTAATTATTCAAAGGCTTTGACCTTTGTTCCTCCTACGAGTCTGTCTCTTCGACCTCGTCTACACTTCTGGAAAGCGTTGTCCCTTCTAAGATTTCTCGCTAATGTAATGGTAAATCCGCTATCTCTTCTAAGCTTTTGACTTCGCTCAAATTCTCAAAGGGTTTTGATCATTTGTACCTCAAGGGACTTTCTACTGCACTCCTAACAATCCTATTCTCATCCTCCTAATATTGTAGACAACAATTCTCGATGCTATCATCTTTGTTTTCCTGTTTTCCATCATTGTTGCCAATATTCCATCGTTGTTGTTGTTCTTTCCATCAATGAAAAGAACACTCTTCCTTTAAACATGCCAACAATATCCCCCTCTCGCATTGATGGCAACCCTAAAAGGCTGCACTATTCTTCCTAGACATCCAACTGTAACAAACCACACCTTTTCCTCCCCCTTTGACATCAATGTCAAAGAGAAGTGAGAGTGACTCTGTTCTCCCCCTGAAGCACTCTCCCCCTGATTAGATATACTATGAGCACTCTCCCCCTGATCAAATAGACTATTTTAACTTGATAACAGGGTCACGCCCAACTTTTGGCGTAGATACTCAAAATGAAATTTTGCAAGCGGTTTAGTGAAGATATCAACAATCTGATCTTTGGATGGAATATAATGCAAAGAAACAACAGTGTTGGATACCTGCTCCCTCCAGAAGTGATACTTGATGGGTATATGCTTGGTCTTGGAGTGAAATACAAGATTCTTTGACACACTAATTGCACTAGTATTATCACAATGAATTGGAATCAGCGCAGTATATTTGACCTTCAAGTCTGCAAGTGTCTGAATCATCCACAATACTTGGGTACAACAAGTGGCAGTTGCAATGTATTCAACTTCTGTAGTTGATAAGGAAATGGAACCTTACTTCTTGCTCAACCATGCTACAAGAGAATCTCGTAAGAAGAATGCACCTCCACTCGTGATTTTCCTTTCATCCATGCAGTTATCCCAATCAACATCTGAATAGACTGATAATTGAAAATTTTGATTCCTAGGATACCATAGACCATAGTTCATTGTTCCTTTAAAGTATCTGAATATTCTTTTGACAGCTAGAAAATGACTCTGTTTAGGTAAAGACTGATACCTTCCTACCATTCCAACAACATGCATTATGTCTAGATGAGATGTTGTGATATACAACATGTTGCCTATCATAGACCTATATGAATTTTGATCATAATTAGGTGAGCCATAATCCTTGATTAACTTGTATCCAGTGACCATAGGTGTTCTCATAGGTGTAGAATCTTCCATTTGAAACCTTTTCAACATTTCTCTTGAGAAATAAATATTCCTTCGGACCTCTGAGTAATTTGCAGACCAAGAAAAAATGACAGTTCCCCTATCATAGACATTTCAAATTCAGATTGCATGGCAGAAGCAAACCATTGTACCAATGAAGCATTATTACTTTTGAAGATGATGTCATCTACATAGACCAACACAATGAGAAAATAATTATCCTCTGTTTTGATATATAGATTGAAGACAATTGTTCCTCTCTTGAACCCTTTGTCTTGAAGATACTTATCCAATCTATAATACCAGACACGAGGAGCTTGTTTCAACCCATATAAGGATTTCGTCATCTTACAGACAAGGTCAGGATTATCTGACAGTTGGAAACCCTTTGTTTGTTCCATATAGACTTCTTCTTTTAGATCTCCATTTAGAAAAGATGACTTGACATCCATTTGGTAGACTTTAAACTTCTTATGACAAGCATAGGAAAGAAACATTCTAATAGCTTCTAATCTTGCTACGGGCGCAAATGTTTCATCAAAATCCAATCCTTCTATTTGAGCATACCCTTTGAAGACCAATCTAGCCTTATTTCTTACAATATTTCCTTTATCATTCATCTTATTTTTGTAGACCCATTTGGGTCCTATTACATTTTTATTTGTTGGCCTAGGAACAAGTTCCCAAGTATCATTCTTTTCAATCTGATCTAGTTCCTCATTCATTGATTTTAACCAATTTACATCTTTATTGGCTTCATTAAAGTTCTTGGGTTCCACCATGGATATCAAGGCTATATGTGATTTTTCGGTGTCTTTGATTATCCTTCTCTTGATTTGTACACCTTTTTCTATCTCACCAATTATATGACTTGCAGGATGATTCTTTTGAGTAATTCTGGAGGAAGGATTTGATGTTGATTGTTGTCTTGACTCTTCTTGTCTGGGTGTCTCTTCTCCACCTGATTCATCATCTTCTCGTGACTCTGAGATTTGTTGTTCTTCATTTTCATTATCCTCATCATCTTCTTCATCTGACTTGGTGCTTATTCTCTGTTGATCTTTTACAAGAGCTTCTTCATCAATTCGAACATCAATACAGTCTACTAATTTATGCATTATTTTGCTAAAGAATCGGTATCCTTTACTGTTCAATGCATATACTAAGAAGATACCTTCATCATCTCTACCATCAAATTTTCCCAGATGATCAAGATTATTTTTGATGTAGCATTTACTTCCAAATACTTTGAAGTGCTTGGTTGATGCAGGTCAACCAAACCACAACTCATATGGAGTTTTATCACTGTTCGGCCTTAGATGCGCTTTGTTTAGAATATGAACAGCCGTGTGAACAACCTCTACCCAGAAGGTTTGTGAAATGTCCCTTTCACTCATCATAGCCCTTTCCATCTGTTGAACTGATATATTTTGGCATTCTACAACTCCATTTTGTTGAGGAGTACTTGGAATAGTATATTCTCTTTTAATTCTATGTCTTTGCAAGATACCAGATATATAAAATATGCAGAACAGAAATGAAATGCTAGAAATGACAGAATAACAGTAAAATATCCAGCATAATCTTCACAATACACATAAATGATATACGAAATAGCAACAGAAATAGAACTTTGAATTAGATATCAATGTTCACAGGCCTCTTCGAGGGGGCAACCTCCAATCGAGCAGTGCTCTGATACAATAATATCCAAGCTAGGGTTATCATACCCTCGACTCCTATTTATACTAAAAAGAAGCATCTAGAGGAAGATCCTTCTAGAAGCGGAAGCTTCTATTAGGTCTTCTTACATCCACCTTATTCTATTTTATTGAAAGGTCT
>ML776734.1:1703394-1767169 GCA_009831015.1 Picea engelmannii
CAAAATAACAGTAAAATATCCAGCATAATCTTCACAATACACAGAAATGATATACGAAATAGCAATAGAAATAGCACTTTGAATCAGATAGCAATGTTCACAGGCCTCTTCGAGGGGGCAACCTCCAATCGAGCAGCGCTCTGATACAATAATATCCAAGCTAGGGTTCTCATACCCTCGACTCCTATTTATACTAAAAAGAAGCATATAGAGGAAGATTCTTCTAGAAGCAGAAGCTTCTATTAGGTCTTCTTACATCCGCCTTATTCTATTTTATTGAAAGGTCTTATTAATATTGACCTTTATTACATCCGAATACATTGATCTACCTATGTGCAGGTTAGGACCTTAACAGTCTTTCACATAATTCTTTGAAATCTCTTGATAGAAATTCTCCTCCCCCGTCTAAGTGAATTACCTTTAACTTCCTTCCTGTCTGATTCTTAGCTAATGCCTTAAAAATTTTGAACTTATCAAACACATCAGATTTTTCTCTCAGAAAGGTAACCCACGTAAGTCTGGAGAAGTCATTAATGACCAACATAAAGTAACATTCTTCTTCAGTTCCTTCCTTTTACGATGGTCCACACATATCCATATGAGTAAGTTGAAGTGGTTTCTCTGAAGATGTGAAACTCTTCGATTTGAATTGAATACGAGTCAACTTCCCCATTTGACAGGATTCACATACAGAGTTATGAGGCTTAGATATTCTTGGAAGATCTTTCACAGCACCTTCATTATTCAGCTTGACAATATGATCAAAATTCAGGTGTCCAAGCCTTCTATGCCATAACCAACTTTCATCAAATTTGCTTAAATGGCATTCCTCCTTATCTTCCTTCAGAACATAAACATTGTTTTCAGTTCTAACCCATTTTGCAATCATCTCTCCTGTGTTCACTATTTTTATTTTACAATCTTTGGAAGTGAAAGTGACTTCACATCCTCTGTCACACACCCGACTAACACTAAGAATATTATGCTTTAATCCATCAACAAATAATACATCTTGAGATTTGGCTCTTCCATTACCTAAGCTTACTAGACCTTTAACTCTGATCTTTCCTGGAGCATCATTTCCAAAGGTCACATTTCCTAATTTACTTTCTTTGAGTGATAGGAACTTACTTTTGTCACCTGTCATATGACCGGAGCATCCGTTGTCAATATACTAGGGGTTCTTTTATCTTTGAACTGCCAACACTAATCCACACTTGTTATCTTCTTTCTTCTTCCAAACATTGACGTTTTCAGCTCTGAGATTTGAAACTGTCTTATATTTATTTAGGCAACAGTCTGCAGCTTTATGTCCATAATTATGGCAGATGTAACATTCTAGTTCATTGAATAAATGATCATAACGATTTTTATGCTTAATATGCGTCCTTTTCCAAACCATCACATGATTTGCATTCTGTGTTTGTTTGTTACTTGGTTGTCTCATTCTTTGTTGTGGCAGATATTTATTCCTTGGGTGTCTTGATTGCTGATGTCTAAATCCTAACGAACAATTACAGCTTTGTGGCCAAAGTTAGAACAGTAAAAACAATATCCATAGAAAAAATCTTTGTACCTGGAAAATGGTTGTCTTCTTTGAGCAAGTCGATTTCTTCCATGCTGATGATTTCCATGAGCAGAGGGTGTATTGTTTCTTTGTTCTACAGATTCAGTTCTGGTACCTTTTTCTTCACTCCTTCTTGGCGGCTGATTTTCTTTTCTTTTCTTTGAGTCTATCGATCTCTTCCATGACACTAACAAGTTCTCCTTCAAGATCTACAACTGCTTCACAATCATCAAACTCACTTCCTGTATCGTCTGTGTTTAGATCTTCTAAGGCTATTAGCATGACATCATTTATTTTACTTTCAATAGAAGAGTCACTGTCTTCATCATCTGAAGGATCGTCATCATTGTTTACACAAAGGATTATCTTCTTAAAATTATTCTCTCTATAGACCTTCTTGTGTTTATTCTTACCTCACCGTCATATGTCTGATCCTTTATTTTGTGAGGCCACGTATTTGCAAAATGACATGTCTTACCATAGTTGAAACATTTGAAGGGCAGCTTACCTTTGTATTTTCCTGATCCTTTCGTCAACCTTCTCACAAAATTTGTTTCAATCTCATCTATATCGGAATCTGTTTTTTTCGCTGCTTTAAAGGATGTCTCTCTTGTAGTGGATTTACCTTTGGTGATTCTCATTTCATAAGAAGTTAGGGTTCCAAGAAGTTGATCTAGTGTCAACGTTTTGAGATCAGTTATTTCCTCTATAGCAAAGACCTTTGAGTTAAATCTATCAGGAAGAGATCTTAATATTTTTTGGACTAGAAAAGATCCATCTATCGTTTCACCTAGACCTTTCATAGTGTTGACAAGTTCTTCTATACGTAAGAAGTACTTATTGATAGTTTCATCTTCATCCATATTTAACTGCTCAAATTTCAGTCTGTGAGTCTGAAGTTTTGCGTCTTTCACCTTTTCATTATCTTCATAACTACTTATCAGCTTGTCCCACATAACTTTTGTTGAATCACAGTGCATCACCTTGACAAACTCGGATTTAGCAAGCCCACTCAGAATAGCATTCATAGCCTTAGCGTTGAAGCTAAAATCCAACTTGTCATCATTAGAAGCTAGTACAATTGTCTTTACATAACCAGTCTCTACCACATCCCAGACATCTTCACCTAAAGCCATTATGTAGGTTCTCATCCTAACTTTCTAGAAGGAAAAGTTTGTTCCATTGAACACGGGGGCCTTATTGGTTGAAGTTCCATCATGGCTAGTCATATTTAAGCTTATGGATCTACCTCTGATCAAAGGCACCGACTCTGATACCACATGTTGGACAATTGAGAGGGGGAGGGAAGGGGGTGAATCAGTTGTTATTGTTCTTAAACATTTATGCCAATTTTAAACTCATTACAGAACACTCAATGATGATCACAATAATTTAGGGAAGTAAGAAATAGAGTATTCAACATCAATCACACACATGAAGTATACACAGACAGATATTCTCGAGGAAACCCATAAAGGGAGAAAACCTCTTCTTCTTCATATGATAAGTAGTCTTTATTTTCTGTACATTATCATTCTTATAATCACCAACTCTTTGTGAGGCTACCACCTCTGTTTTACAAGCTGCAACTTGATGAGAGAACCAACTCTCTGTTTTCTCTAGCACCCACTAGAAGGAAGCACCAACTCCTTGAGTGTTCCAGCACCAACTGGATGGAAGCAATAACTTCCAGTCACATAGGCACCAACCTATATAACAGAGAACAATGGTTCTCCCTTGCACCACCCTACCACCCTAGTTTTTCTGGCTGCAACCATATGGAAGCTACAACTCCCTGTGTTCCAGCACCCACTTGAAACTCCGAGGACAACAGTCCTCCCTAGCACCTCCCTACCACCTTGATATATAAAACTTTGTTGCAAAAAATTATTACAGTGATACAGTATTTGTCACTGGCTTACCATTCTCATAATTGTTCTTTTGTACTGCTATGCTTTGCCTCTGATCTGATCTGTTACAGCTCAATATCTTCTTTAGCTTCTGTCCTCTATGACCTATGCATGTTTCTGCTTCTATGTTGCGCTCTTTCTCCTCCTATGCACCACTGCCTCTTTGTTCATCTTTTTTGTTGCATTTCATGCTTTGTGCACTCCTTTCATTCTATGTGTTGTGCCTCTTATATACTCTTTTGGTCCTCTCCACAACCTCCTTCTACCCACATGCAAAACTATCAGGAAAAAATCTACCCTCTTATTTGTTCTGCATGTATTTATCATGCCAAGTCCTCTTCAAGATAATCCCCACAACTCTTCGTCTTCTTTGGTGGTTATACTAAGTTTGTTTGTCATTAGTGGCTTATCCTAAGATTCTTGGCTTCTCTGGCAGTTACAGTCTTCAACACTTTTCCATTTGTCAATTGTCTCTATGATGATCCTTCATTCCTCTAGCAATTATCTTGAAACTCTTCAGCTCCTCTGGTGATCACCCTAAAGCTCTTCGAATTCTCTGGTAGATACAATCAGTCGTTTCTTGCAGTTACAATTAGTCTGTTCTGGCAGTTACAAAGAGAACCTTCGCATGCTCATCCCTTTGGCTCCTTTTCCTTCCTGATAAAAATACACAGTGGGTGCTAGCTTTTCTAGCTAAGCCCCTTTCTTTCATGTGACCATGAACTGTGATCAGATGCCTATCCAAAAGGGCATTTTGCGACTTTGCATAACGAATATTCTATTGCGAGTCACCTCGAATCTCCCAACTCTCGAAACTACAAAGTACATTGTTCCAGATCAATGGTCCAAGATCCTTAGTGATATGACGGTCCAGATATCCTCTTCGTACTACAAGAATTCGCGACTCACGGTGTCGAAAGTTAGAGAACTTTCTTTCTTCGAGGTCCGAACTCCCAAACTCCGAACTTCATCATGCTAGATCAACGGTCCATGACCTTCCTCGATCAACGACTATGATCACCTTCGTGAACTCATGAGTTATCTCTCCTACTTTCTTCGATGTTCGAACTCCCGAATCTACGCTTTCTAGATAAACGGTCCAGATCTCTCCGTGATCCAACGGTCTAGATCTCCTCTTTGCGTTTTGCGACTACGCACTTTGCGATGTTGAAAGTTGGCTCATCTCCCTTCTTCCGATTCTCGAACTTGCGCTTGCGTCAGATTGATGGTCAAAAATCCTCCACGATCCAATGGTCCAGATCAAATCAAGAATCTGCACTTCACGACTTCATCTCTCGGAGATTTTCACCTGGCCTCCTTGAAAATATTCTAAAGTATGAATCCTCGAACTTTGTTCGCATCAGATCGACAGTCCACAATCTCCCGCGATCCAATGGTCTGGATTTCCTCTCCTGCGTGTGCAAAGCGCTAAGGCTCGCGCACCTTAGTTTGATCAGATGGTTGTTGGTCTTCTGAATTGGTGATCCAACGGCCACTGTCACTCTCCCTCCTGAGCTTTCGACTTCCTCTGACTTAGAAGCTTTTCTAAGTATTCAAAGGCTTTGACCTTTGTTCCTCCTATGAGTCTATCTCTTGGTCTTCGTCTGCACTTCTGGAAAGCATTGTCCCTTCTGAGATTTCTCGCCAATGTAATGGTAAATCCGCTATCTCTTCTGAGATTTTGACTTCGTTCAGATTCTCAAAGGGTTTCGATCCTTTGGACCTCAAGGGCCTTTCTACTCCACTCCTGATAGTCCCGTGCTCGTCCTCCTGAGGTTGTAGACAACAATTCTCGATGCTATCATCGTTTCTTTCTTGTTTGTCATCATTGTTGCCAATATGCCATCGTCGTTGTTGTTCTTGCCATCAACGACAAGCACACTCTTCCTGTAAACATGCCAATACCCTTTTAGATTCTCATTCTCTCAATGTCTTGTCGTCTGGTCTGACATTCGTTTGACGCGTCTTCTGCAAATCTCATATACTCAATCCCATCCTATTCCAACCAACCGACAACATAACCATTTGTTGGTTTTATCTACTTTTCTACTTAGGATTCTTTATTGGTTATTCTGATCCTACCTTACTATCATAGATTGACCCTGGTTCAGATTTGATAAGCTCCCAACAAAATCCCTCTAAAACTATCGGCCCCTTTGGTAGACCAAAAGGCAATGCAACGCATAAGGTGCACTGCACAGTCTCACCCGAGATAGCTCTATGGGTCGTTGCAATACTCAGGTGTTTGCAACCTGGGAATGAGTGGAGATTTGTGGTTGTATCTCATAATATTTATTGATCTAGTCTAACATCTGATTATAGTAAGCATTATATTCATGCATGTGAAATACCATATCTAAATATTTAATTCATTCATCTAACATTCACCATTTAACAACAATAAAGACACATATATTCATTCACATAACACAAGTGTTACCATGGTTCACCCCCTCATGGGATACGTCCACAAAGATCTGACTCTCAAGCTCTTTATTATGGTTCAGTAATATGTCACACTGCGCATGTTTACAATATTATATCTTACTCTCTTCAACATGGTCCTCGATCCCTGTGAGGCTGACTAGATCGCACCAGACTCCTCATCCTGCGACCTAACCCTTGGAATCAAGTCGCTCACTACTTCCTTAGCTCACCAACTTACTGAGTTGTATAGTTCTTACAACTCTCTTCCATCTGTTCTCTTCTCTCTCTCTCTCTTCCTTGCTATGTTCCCCCTCCTCTTCCTCTAAGTACTACCTATTTATATTTTTGGCTCATCAGCCATTACACTACATTACAAAAACCATAACCCTAGCGTCGTTAGGTCTTCCTTGCATGCATGCCTCGTTTGTTTCCCTTACACGTGTTTTTTTTCCCTTCTAGTTGTCCTCTCCTCCTCTCATGCTTCTCTTTCCAAAAATAGTCTTTTCTCCTTACTAGGCCTGCATCCAAGAACGAGTGCATGTGGCTCGATTCCTAGGAGTAAAAAGGGATTAAAATAAGTGTTCAGCAGGTTATGTGTGGACTTGCACAAGTAAAATAGAGGGCTTGTGCCCGTTTGAGGAGGGATCCAACATGGGTCCGAGAACTAATTCAGATCCTGCGAGAGATCCTAAATCGAGAGGTCGCAACGCCAACTAGGGGGGCTAGGGGCATTTGCATCATTCATCATATTGAATCATCTCTTTATAAAATGATGATAGTCCACTCAAAAACCTCTGTATCTTTACCTTTTCATCCTTGATAAATCCCACATACTTCAACAATCCTCATAACTTCTTTTCATATTCTCTCATAGTCATGCTCCCCAATCAAAGTTCAAAAAAATATTTCATTTTCTTTTCATAGTAGTGCTCTGAAAGATATTCCTTCTCAAAATACCTCTTGAATGCTTCCAAGTGATCATGTTCCCATTGATGTGCTCCACTTTCTTCAACTGATCCCCCCACATAAAAACTTTTTCATGCAAATGGTAGGTGGAAATTATGGCTTCTAGATTAGATGAGTAGTTGTGCAACTAAAAATACTTCATGATTCCAAGCAACTAGACTTCATCATCATCTTTCCTTTCTCTCCCACCATCAAAGGATGGTGGTTTAATATTTCTCAACTCTCCTTGTAAACTGTATCACTCATGTCTTCTTCTTTGATGTTTGATAGGAGACATTTCTGGACTACTTCTTGAATCCTCAGATGCATAGGATTTCCTAGTTGAGTAAGGAGGCGAGTGATGTCCATGAGTTCTACTAGCCTTTATTTAATGACTAACTCTTATGTAGTTATCTTTTCTTTCATGTTGTTTGCCTTCTTCTTTGTGTCTCGATTCTGATCCATTATTTGCTTGCCTCTGCAACTAATTTAGGATTTACATCATTTGAGATTTTATTTGATTTTGTTTTCTCATCATCTTCTCATTGTCGTCTTTGTAACTCTGCACTTCTATTCTCAAACTTCTCACAATCTCTATTAATGTTTTTGGTTCCACTCCGCTCATGTGACCATTAAATTCTGTCTTTGCATTCCCAACACTGATATTTTGACCTTTGGCTTCTCTTTCATGACTGAAATCTTCCTCTCCTTCCTCCATTTCTCGAATCTATATTTTAGCTTGAATTGATATGTTTATACCCTTAATTATGCAAGACGGTATGCATGCAACATAATTTTTGTTAGAAAAAAAGAATAAAGATGGATACACAGTTCTAGAAAAAGAATTACAAAAATTTATATATATTTTTTTGTTTCCTTAAGGTCACCAGTCATCTTCTTCCCAATTGATTGTAATCTCTACTTCTTAGAACGATTCTCTAGGTGCATAATTGAATTTCTTTCTTTGAGAGCTTTCCAACGACTATTTTTTTCTCAATTCCGAGCTCGAAGCAAAAAGTTATTCCCTTTGAAATTTCTGGGCATTTTCCCTTCTGCAGAGGTTTTTCAAGCGGATGTGATCGCCATGTGGACCCCTTCCATGTGTGTTGGATGACGTCACATATGACGTGACTGCTGACATCGCACCGACATGGAAGCTAACGTGGCCACTGGTCCACCGGGGTATTGGGATGTCAACACTGAAACAGGGCTTGGAAAACTTCTGGGGTTCGGTATGGGTCCACCGACCCACCAACCCACCGGGCGCTCTTCGCACATGCTACTACCAAACTTCAAACCTTCCGAGTCCGATATCATCCCACTGAGATATCGACCCATCGGAGCATCGGGCCATCGGGGATTGGCCCACCAAGGGTATTGGGTACCGGCCCGATGTTGTAAACCTACGACTTTAATACCAATCTGTAACATCCCCAGCTTTCGAGGCTAGGCATGCTACTTCCAAAACACCCTTCAAGACACTTTGATACCAATATGTAATGTACCCGTCACCAACAAAACCCAAGAACACACTTCTTGAGCCAATTCAAACTTCTGATGCCAAACAACTAAATAAAGAAGCATGAAATAACACATGTGATCATCAAGATTCATATTAAACTATGAAGAAATAAACAATATGCCATGCACATCAATAACCAACAAGCAGGAACATTATTAGTACATATCTCAGAGGTAATAATCAATACACAGAGGAAATAATTATGCAAGCAGAAAAACACATGATAGAGAAAACTTATGTTTAATAAGACTAATCACCAACTGGCTGCAGAGCAAAGACGTTCCACCCAACCTTAGACATTGTTGTTCCAAATCTCAACAATAGGTCACTCTCGAGCCAGAGCTATGAATCCACAAGGACAGGTTCTAGAGCGATACTTAGTTCCCCAGACCAGTCAACACTCGAGCATAAAAAAGTACACATAAGAAAGGTAAAAGTGCAAAAAAACCAAGAGACGCAGAGAAAGTTTAAGCATGAAAGCCATCGATCATAAATCCCTCATTGGATTCATTTGATGTGAAAATTTTATAGGAACTTGATCTAAAATTTTAGACTTTTTTGGGCATTCTAGTTCTTTGTGACTTTGCATTAATTACTGGGAAAATCAGTTCTAGAATCATGTGTATTTTGTGAATGATAACGTGAATTTGCCTGGCAGCTAGCCTGAAATGAGGTGAAAGTTACGTACTTCAATCCACACATATGACTCGATTAAGTTGCAACACAATCCTAATACGATATGGTACAATAGAAAAAAGTATGGAAATTGTATTAAGGCAAAAGGCTTAGAGAATCCAAAGCTGATTGAGATTCTGATCTCTCAATTTTAGGGAATGTTCCGAGCCAAACATGGTAGAGAAACCAAATTCAGCAAAATTTTAACATAACATACATAGACTAGCATATTAATTGAAAGCAGAAAATATCACCAGAACATTTGATCCTTTGGGTTATTTATGTACATCTGGGCCATTTATGTAGATTACGGCGCTTGTTTCAGGGAACTTATGAACATTCTTGGCTTTCTAATGGTATCATCACTCAACTGTTAGTGTATGGCAAATTTAATCAGCTGAGCAGTTTTTTTTCAAATTTCAGAAATAAATGTTAAGATTTATCTGTCTCGTTAATTTAAAAATTATAGCAATATATATATAGGCTTGACATTTAGTGACATATTTTTAGGTCAAATATGAAGTTAAAAATGATTGTATTTGGTTTTTGAATATATGAAGTTATAATGGAATTCACTTAATTATCTTTATTGAAATTAATGGCAAGTTTTGATTCAATGATTGAAGGAAAGATTAAATGCTGTTGGAAAGAGATTCAAATTACTTACCGCCAAAAGCTAAAGAGGTAAGTTGTGTGGACAGAAAAGCATTAACCATGAAAGACAACGTACCAGAATTAACATTTTGTATTACAATTTTTAGAAGGGTCAATTTTGTTTATGTATGTTGACCCTGCTGATTGGTGGTTTAGGATTTTAAGTAGGAGGCCCTCCTCTGTATTTCGTTTTGCTTTGGATTACAGAAATTTCCTGACAGCTTAATGAGATTACCCCGGTAGCTTGCCTATGAAGAGGGTATATAACCAATTGAACCGCATTCAGCAGACTCTATGTTTGCCAATTTCCATAAGGGGAACTGCTATGTCTTATTTCAGATTGCAGAAATTGCCCTACAACATAATGAGGTCATCTCAGCAACTCTCCTATGAAGAAGTACTGGTATATAAATATAGCTATGGTTCATGACTTAAATGTACAGTGTTGTTTATACAATGCTTCAGTCTGGTGGAGGTGAAAAGAAGACTTGATTACCAAAGGCCTAACTCTTCTAGAAGCTTAAAAATAATACTTAGTCCTTGGCTAAGAAGGCAAGGGTAACGACGCAAATAAACTTAATCTTGAATGAGCTTATATTTATCCCATGTTTGACTCAAAGTCACCAGTAATCCCCACAAGAACACTCTCCATACTTGAAATGATGGTAACGGTTAGCATCCCTTAGAAATATTTCTCTTCCTACAATCTTGGAGATAAACTTGGCAGCAGAATGACAATCACCACATACTCGAAGGTTCTTGACAATCCGTATAGGTGTCTTGGGGGATGAGTAAAGAAGCCCAAATGCAATGGCTAGCTTCTCACTATGGTGGTAAAGAATGTATTCCTTCTGTTCCTCCTCAACATCATGCAGAACAAAGTTTGTATCAGGCACATACCCAGCTTCTTTCATTTGCACAGACAGTTTCTCCAAAAATACATATATTTTCTGCAAATGTGGGTTTGATCTGTCGCCTACGAGGAAACAATAGACCTTGTCATTGATCTTGATCCAGCTGCAGCCTGGGCTTTTTTTCACCTGATTGGCTTTCATAAGTTTTCGCACCTTTTCTACATCATCCCACCTGCCCGCTGCTGCATATATATTTGACAGAAGCACATAATGGGCTGAATTTTTAGTGTTTGAGCCTAAAAGGTGCTCTGCAACCGATTCTCCCAGCTTTATGTTGTTATGAATTCTACAGGCACTAAGCAAAGATGCCCAGATAGCAGCATCAGGTTTTACTGGCAAATTGTTAATGAAGTTTTGGGCTTTATCCAGCTGTCCAGCACGGCCAAGAAGGTCAACCATGCAGCAATAGTGCTCTTTCTCAGGAATAATGTGATAATGTTGAGTCATGAGATCAAAGTTGTTTAATCCTTCATCCACAAGGCCTGCATGGCAACATGCAGACAGAACACCAACAAACGTGACGTTGTTGGGCCTCACACCAGAGCTCTGCATCTGTTTAAAGAGATGAAGAGCCTCTTTGATATGTCCATGCATTGCATATCCTAAAATCATTGCAGTCCAAGGCACCACATCTCGATTCGGTATTTTGTCAAACACATTGCGTGCATCCTCTATGCTTCCACATTTGACATACATGTCTACCAGGGCACAGCCCACAAAGGCATCAGAGATATATTCACTTCTATGTATGATCTCATGGATCGCCTTGCCCTGTTCCAGAGCTGCCAAGTTTGCACATGCTGGAAGTAGGGTAGCAAAGGTGATTGAATTTGGCTTCACACCTGTCATTTGCATTTGTTGAAAGAGCTTCAAGGCCTCATTGGCATGCCCATTCTGCACATATCCTGCAATCATTGAATTCCACGAGATAATATCAGGTTCAGGCATTTCCAAGAAGAGATCCAGAGCTTCATCAACTAGCCCATTGTGTGCATATCCCGCAATCATTGCATTCCATGAAACAACGTCTCGTTGAGGCATTTGGTGAAAGAGTTCCAGGGCTTCATCAAATCGTCCTTTGTGTGCATAACCTGCAATCATGGAGTTCCATGACACGACGTCCCGTTGGGGTGTTTTCTGAAAGAGCTCTAGGGCTTCATCAATTCGTCCACTGTTTGCATATCCAGCAATCATTGCATTCCACAAGACCACATCTTTCTCTGGCATTTCATTAAACACTCTGCGTGCATCCTCTATAATCCCACACTTGACATACATATCTACAAGGGCAGTTCCAACAAACAGATCACACCGGAATCCACTTCTTACTACGTCATGGTGGATCTCCTTGCCGTGTTGCAGGGCTACCAAATTGGCGCATGCCGGGAGAATACTGTTGAAAACAAACTTATCACGTTGGATATCGGTTTGCTGCTGCATTTTACGGAAGATAATCAAGGCCTCCTTGTGATGGCCATGCTTGGAGTAAGCTGAAATCATGGCAGTCCATGTGACTACATTTCGTTCAGGCATTCCATCCAAAACTAGGCCAGCATCTAACGGACTCTTGCTACACTTAGCATACATGATGAGAAGTTTGGTACCCAAATAGACGTCGGGGACAAATCCTGTGAGAATGATGTGGGCATGGACTAGTTTTCCTTGTGGCAGGGTTTTGTTGTGAATGCAGCCCTGCAAGAGGGAAACGTAGATAGAGTAATCTGGGTGCTTGTGGTGAGGTAATACGTCCACCGCCTCTTTCAATCTCCCCTCCTTACAAAGGCTTGTGACATCCCTCACAATGTCCACTCCAATTCCAATTCCAACATATCTGTTATCGGCAGGCCGTAGGGAAAGAAAGGGTTGTCGAAACAGCAAGTCTTTAGTTTTGCTCGGAGTCCATTTGGCATATGCCACTGCCATTATTTTGGCAGTGGTGTTGTGAGGCTTCTGTAAGATTCAACTCATGCTGGAAACCGATGCAGTTTAATGGTTGCTGTCCTCAAGAAACGTAGTTCGGGCATAAAAGTAAGAGTGGAAATGAACGAGATTGGATCAAAATGTAGGCTATGTATAGGATGTGGTCCATCCGATTTAACTTGAAAATATATTCAAATTCAACTTACTACCAAATGAAGTTGATGGCTACGATCTTTGTAGTTCTTCGGTGAAAATTGCAAAAGTGTCCAAAATAAATGTCTTATGATGATGATGTTCAACAAAATTGGCAACGATTAAGAATCTTAGGAGATATAGTTTCTCATGTTGCAATTAACCTTAACAATGTTCAATAAAGAGTCAACTCATCCTTGAAAGAGCTACATTGAGTTGAGTTTTTAGTTTAATAGTAAAGTGTGGAATTCACCATATTTAAATTTCCAATCATATTATTATTAATTTTATGTAATACCCATTTTCCCCAGCTTGTAAATATAACTATAACTTGTCAAAAGATTATGGGCAAACTAAATATGTGTGGATGTTGGAATTAATGAACTTTTTTGTTATAAAAGGTAATGTATGCATTTCTATTAGGGGTTTGCCAAGGTAGATTATTATGCTATGAGAGAGATGGTGAGGGGAACCAACAATGGTTGAGATGACCCCCACCAGACTAGTGCCTTACTGGATTTAAATTACTTAGACCCATAACAGTCCTCTGACCCAGAAATAAGTTATCAGTCAGGCTCGTAGTTGGGAAGTCCTCAAGAGTTAATGAGGAGATGGGTAGAGTACCCATTTGAAAGACTTCCTGACCTAACCACGAACTGGGGATTCAGACCCACACAATCTTGCTGAGGAAAGCAAAAAAAGAAGGGAATTCATGGGCAGAGGGGATTGCGAAGGAGATGAGTCTAGAGACCATTTTTTTGAAAGGGGAGAGCATGTGCAACTCTATGGTTCAGAAGAGAACTAAAAAAGAGTTTGTTTTGGGTACATGAATTTGTTGGGCAGCGTCTTCAATCCAAGTTGATAAATGAGGTTGCAAGAACATGAATGATTGAGGAAGCACTCATCCCATACCCCCTTGCTTGGTAGAGGGATAAACAATCTGCTAAATTCATGTGGGAAGAGGAGAGCGATCTTCGTCCCTGGTTTTTGTTGAACGAGAAGGAAGAGTCTCTCTTAGAGCATCATGATCTAGATAGGGGGTGGCCAGTTGTAAATTTGTCCAGGAGTGATTGTGCCTACGGTTGGGTGGAAAATGGCATCCCTCACAGCAGTTGCTTCACCATCTGGTTTTCTTGATAAGTATTCTTATACATGCGTACTAGAATTGAAATGATGGTTGAATGTCTGTGTCTATAACTAAAATTTGTATTGTATGATTAATGTATAAATTCTTATTGTTTCTCTGTGAACCCTTGCATTTGAATGGTTTTTGTTTTCCTCAACTTAGCAACTGGAAAGCTATGAGACATGGGTCTTCAAATGAATTTAGGAATACGATTACGATTTCTGCACTGGTTGGAAAATCTTTAAGGGAATTTTCCCAATGATTGATTTTATAACGTAAAATTCAGGGTAGACTTCACTAGAACAACTCAGTCATGTCGAACCCTCGAATTTACCTTCGCGAGTCACTAAAATCGAGCTCTGTGGAAGGAGGGCACCTCCTTCAAACCTTTCGTTGGTGTGATTGAAGGCTCATGTCCACGACCCTAACCAAATCACGACTAAGAGTTGAGCGTCCAGCCCCGAGACATGTCAGAGGATCCATATGACCAGGACCTGGGAACCCTTCGCCAAGTCCGAAAGGAGCTAAGCTATTCTGGCTTCGGAACTCCGGGATGCTATGACTTTACAAGCTTCAAAACCAACTGAAGGTAACCTGCTAGTGCAATTACCAGCAAGGTTGACCCACATCTGGGGGTTTCCATGACCGTGACCGTGGTATATGTCCCATCGTTAAAACCTTGATCCACTTCCCGATCACGAAATGACGAGAACCGTAGATTCGAGGACATTCGGGATCATCCCTGACTGTTAGATCTACGTCGTGGTCAGTTCGACGTTGACCACTCTGGGTGAAAAGGAGTGTTAAGCGGGTGGAACCCCGAATGCCAAACCTGCGAAGTGACGAGAACTGGGGACGCTTCGGGATCTCCCATGACTGTTGGATCTACGTCGTGGTTAGTCTATCGTTGATCACTCCAAGAGAAAGGGAGTGTTAAACGAGTAGAACCTCTGAACGTTGAAGTCGCGAAGCGACAAGGGCCGTCGATCCGAGGGCACGTCAAGATCCCTCCTAATCGTTGGATCTAGACCATGGTCATCCCGGTGCTAACCACTTCGGGAGTAAAGAGGAAATTACACAATGGATCCCCCAAACGCTGAAGTCGCGAAGCAACGGAGGCCGTAGATCTATGGATCTACATGGACTCATCTCGATCGTGGCATATAAGGAGTATTGGGAGGTTGCTGGTGGGAGTTTGGACTTGGGAGCTCTGAGAGATTTCACAGGTAGGAAAAGATAGAGACTCCCGGAGGCTGTCGATTCAGAGTGACGTGGCACGTTGACGTCACCTAGGGTGACGTGGAACCATGATCGACATGCCATGTGTCACCTTGATTCGTTCTTTTTACAGATCTTATATGCCCATTAGAATGTGACACATATCACCCATTGATGGGGCCGCATGTCATTTCTGCCCCTTGCCGCGTGTCATTCCCCTGCCGCATGCTCGCTCAGCCTAAAATCTAGTGGAGTACCTGGGACACCAGGAGTTCAGGACTTCGGGGAACATGGAATGTTGGAACGTTGGGGTAAATCAATTGAAGGCCCGGACCTACCTACCCCCACTTCTACATTTAACGTGCCACCACGTGTAAGTGTGGACCCTTCGGGAGTCCGGGGTTTCGAGATTCTAGAGGATATGCGACTAGAGAAAAGGGCATTTAGCTCCAAAGCCCTGAACGTTGAAATCCCATAAGCCTATATGTTAAGCAAGGGCATAACTTGTCACACACCCACAATGGGGAATAAATAAATTTCTCTTTTCTTAAAGAACAAAATCTCCATTCATGGTTCCTAATTTGGAAGATCAGGGAATCCCATCCAACCTCTTGGTCAAGGATCTCTGATTCTGAGGCCAAACAATTCTCTAAGACCTTGATGGTATCGTTCTATAGTTAAACATATAATCTTTCGACTTCTTGGTGTAGGTTTAAGGGCACTCACGACCTTCCCTTTCGCTCTGCTGCAAAAGGTCAGAGTGTCGGGCGTTATCTCCTTTTGTGTGATAGGCCCCCTCTTGATGTGACCCTGGTGATGACCACGCGATTGCGGGCACGACCACAAGCGGTTTGGAGTCAAATTTCTTTTGGGCCCGCAATGCTCTCACAACCTCCACGTGTCCTCTTGACGAAACCACGGTTTGGATTGCAGTCCGCCCTCGATACATTAAACTCCTTGCAACTCCTGTCCCCGCAATGTTACAAAATCGTCGATCTCACGATCTTGATGATAACGGCTAATTCAAAAATTCAGATCTGCGCCTCTTGGATCTACGGACCAGGTCATCCTCCTCTGGATCAACGATCAAGATCTCTTCACAATTCTGGACTCCGAGAATTCCAAATCTCAAACCCAACTTTCTTCCATACTTCAATCCTCCAGAGTTGACGATCCACGAACACCTATCCTACTCAATCAATGGTCCTGACTTCACTCCAGGTGGTTGACCTTTCAACCCATATTAACAGTCCAATGACCCTCTTCTCGATCGACGATCGAGATCTCCTCTGGGTCTCCGGACTTCCGAGATCTCAAATCTCAAACCTCTTTTCCCAATGGCTTTTACCCGAAGTCTAAGATCCACTGACGCGTGTCTTCCCCAAATTCAACGATCGAGGATTACTTTGGGTCTTTACCCAACATCCATAGACTTGTGCCATGTGTCATCCAAATCCAATGGTTATGAATCACTTCGAGACCTTACCCGGAGTTCACGAATTCACGCCATATGTCCTCTAGATCTAATGGTCCAGATCTACTTCGGCTCTTCGGCACTTTGACAATTCGGTGCTTCAGGTTTCGGGAGTTTCAACTCTCAATTGGAGATCATGACTTTGGCGATTGGATTACCTTTGTTTCTCGATTCCCGATATTCACCCGCGTCAAATCAACGGTCTACAATCCTCCGTGATCCACCAGTCTAGATCACATCGCAACTTCAGGTTTCAAAAGTTTAGTCACGCCAACGTGTGAATCTCCCAATGTACGAATCCTTGATCTTGCCAATCCGACGGTCAAAGAGGTTCCTGATAGATCCTTAGATCTACGGTTCAGATCACATCGCAACTTTGGGTTTTGGGAGTTTAGTCACGTCAACGTGCAAATCTCCCGATGTGTGATCTTGCAGAGACTGAAGGGGTCGAGGTGTTAATGCCTGCGCCCTTTCTTCAAATCTAATGGTCGCGACAAACCCTGGGTCCTCTCGATCGGATCTCATCCATTCATCTTCTAAACGAAAAATGATATTCCCTTTCGATACTTGGACTTCACTATTCTTCTTGAGCTTTGTCAGTTATGAAGGATTTAAGAGCATTGCTCTCTTTCTCCTGGGCTTAACACTTAGAAGGGTCTTCTGCACTATTCTTGCACTCCTTCATCAAGTCTAGAACTTAAGTGGTTCTCAATCTCTACTTGCCTCGCAGAGAGCCTATGCATATCTGCACTACCTCTCCTGAACTTAACCAACTCCATCCTCCAAGGGACTCAGAATGATTAGGAGGGTCGGCATGTGTACATGAAACTATACCTAAGGTCGACGAACTCACAGTTCGTGGCTCTGGCTTAAGCCACCACAGAACGCAAGCATTTATGAGTATACAAACACATCCAATTCATATAATTTCCTACTTTCATAATTACACAATCAAGCAGGAATAAAAGGGATACAGTATAATCATTAAGAAAATATATCCATCCCTGCAACATTCATAGGATATCCAACTTTAATTCACAGTACTACTTAACTACACAAGATATGTGATTACTTCTCTATTACAAGTGGTATCCAACTAACTGACTGTGGGTGTTTGGCCTTCCACCCTACCATAGGCTCAGAGGCATTCATTCTTAGCACTCTGGCCACCCCCGTGCCAAGCCATGATATCACCAAGGAACTCTCGCAGTTCTCAAGGATTATTTCTCTGTTCAACTTCTACTCGGGTTCTGTTCTCTGCAACTTTCAGATATCTCCCTCTGTTGTGGTCTCGACGAGATTTATCATATGCCCCCCTCAACATCAAGCTCGCGACCTTCTATTCATATTCCCTAGAGAGCTCTGTTGATCCCGCTTATGAGCTTGTGTGCTTGTCTCCTCTTTCTTCCACCTGTCTAGTTGTCCGTGTGTATATATCTTACCTTCCTTCTTTTGGAAGGTTCCCAACCCATCACGTTCCTTCTGTCAGAAGGAAGCTCGGGTCTGCAGGTCTCTGTGGTACTTCAGGCTGACATTCTGCAGCTAGACCATGCTCCCATTCATGGGGGTGGTTGATAATTCCACCACTGGTCCTTTCTTCATTAACTGATTTCTCTCCTTGGGATCCGAAGGAGGTTTATCATCCTCATCAAGGGAAATTTGGGGTTATTTGATATAATGAACCCTCTCGTATAGTTTTCACATTCTTCCTCTAGTGATATCATGGCTAGTACTTTCAAGGCTTCACCCCCACAGTCAGTTATTGGCAACCCAAACAATAATACATTTACATTGTCCACATGCCTTAGCATGATAATCCTATTTTATGATTAAGTTACAAGCTGGGGGAAACAGGGTGTTACAATTTCCTCCCCCTTAAAGGAATACCGTCCTCAGTGTTCTTTCTCAAAACACCTGTCATGCCTTTCTCATTTAGTTGTTTCAAAATCTTGGTCTTTCTCTCTCGGTTAGGTCCTTTTTCAGACCTTTAATCTTTGTCACCTTCTTTCAGTAATTCTTGGACAATCAAGCATGTTAATAATAGTCTTATGCGAAAACATTGCATAAAAAGTTCTAGGAAATTGTCATAATCTTAGCTCAATAATTATCTACGCAGTTTGTGGATTTGTATCCACATGGTTGTTTTGTTATCCAGGCTCATTGTTTTTCCTTGACATACCCATTGGGTGCATGATCCCAATCAATAATTTACAATAACTATCAAGGTTTCATTTTCCTTGTGGTCACTCACCCTCCAGGCCCAGGCTCAAGCATCCCCTTCTCTGCTATAGAGTCCCTCGGGTGATCCATCTTGCCCTGCCAAGGTTTTCTCACACAGAAAGAACTACTCACTGTGTGCATGATCCCAATAGTTTACAAGAACTATTAAGGTTTCCTCTTCCTTGCAGTAACTCTCCTTCCAGGCCTAGGCTCAGGCATCCCCTTCTCTTCTATACAGTCCCTCGGGTGATCCATCTTGCTCTACCAAGGTTTTCTCGCACAGAAAGAATTCCAGAGACTCTATCGAGTCTTACAGTCGAGGCATCCCTCAGACTTGCTCTGTCGAGGCGTCCCTTCGGATTGTGTTACCTCAACACAATATATTCTAGGCGATCATGACTTACCACAGGGTTCTCATAGCTCAATAGTAGCCATTTTTCATGTTTTTACAACTTGACAGTTTTCTGTCTCAGCTAAAGTTAGGGACGAAGGTTACTCTCCTTCTCCCGACTCAATCATAGATAGGGACGAAGGTTACTCTCCTTCTCCCGAGTCAGTATTTATTTCATGCGTTTAGATTATATTCTTTCTTACCCGTATCACATGCATATAAAAATTCACACGACATCATCATAAAATTTAAATTCAAAATTTTCTTGTAACTCCGTGACCCATAGATTTCCAAATTCCACATTTTGTTTCCATATTTGTTTCGCACAGGAAACAAATTCATAATTATGGGACTTTCCTTCCCATAGCGGTTTGGCTCAATAGGCAATTGGTCTTCCTTATGGCTTACAACACTGCAATATTCAAGACTCCCTTGCTTCCTGCACTTTCAACTTCAATCAGCCAAACAAATTGTTAGTTTCCATGCACATACATTTTATTGCACCTTTATAACGTCATAACGGACCATTTCGGAATTGTGCATACTAACACCCAGATTCACTTTCTAAAAAAGAAATACCATTTCTTGCAGTTTGGCTCAGTAGGCAATTGGTCTTGTTTATGGGCTTACATCACTACCATATACATGACCCTTTGCTTCCTGCAATTCATTCTTTCCATAGCCAAACAAATTGTTAGTCTCTCATGCATCCATGTGTGTATATATATATATATATATATATATATATATATATATATTCAAAACCATGCATACTAACAATTCATCACATCTATATAAACATGAAAAGGGAATCCCATTCCTTTCCTATGCCTCATTTCAACATACCAAACCTTTCAAAACGCAATTCAACATTTTAAAGGATTTAACAAATGTGCCAGTATTCAAGGCCACATTCATACCCAATGCACTCTTGCAAGGATTTCAAGTTTGTCACACTTTACGATAGGTTCTTGGCATGGTGTGTTGGAATTTAACCATCCTCTTCCCCTCATGGATTATTCATTTTCATTCTAGTGCAGACCACCCCTTTCTCTCCAAGGGCCGTGCGACCTCCCGGTCTAGGATCTGCTCAAGACTGAATTGAAACAATCTTCGATTCCCTGTTGGAACCTCTAAGAAACAATCCATAGGTATTTTTATAAAAAAAAAAATCCGCCCATGTGAACAAGTGCTGAGCACAAGTCTCCTCCATGTGACCATGCCTTGTGACCACACACTTATTCGAAAAGGTGCGTCGCGATTTCACGTATCGGCTATATGAGTCAACCGACTCTCCGTCCTTCAAACTCCCGAGTTCCAAAATTCTGACAAGGGCCTAATGCATGCTAGCTCCTCCCTTATCCTCCATCCATATGACCCTTCACTATGACCTGGGGCCAATCCTTTCAAGAACGTCGAGATTTTTTGTATCGGGGACTCCCGATGCGATTCACCTCCATTCTCCCAATCCTCCGATACCCGAAATTGCGAAATATTTGGATTAGATCAACAGTCCACACTAGCTCTCTCGCCAACGGCTATGTTCCAGTCGTGATTTTGTGTTTTGCGAATTCTCACAAGTTCTCCCTTTGACCTTTCCACTTTGCAAGTCAGGGAAATGTTGATCTCTTTCCACATGTCCCCTTTCAATGGATGGTCTCGATGATTTCGGGGTTTCGCGAATTTCACTCTGCTTCTTCCAAATCTTCTAGTTTTGCGAAATTATGATAATTCCTCATGACTAACCTGTGCGTTACTTCTCCAAGATCTGATGGCTTGAAAGATTTCATCTCCTCTTGAATGGATCTTGAAATCAAACTGACGACTAAGATCAATTTCCTTACGATGAATGGCTCACGTTCATCTCCTCTATAAAGTTATCAATTAACCTGATTTGATCAGGGTTTTCCTTCATGACCCTCAAGATCTCGATTTGTAGTTAATCAAAGGGATTTCTACGATTTCTTAGTAAAGGTTTTTGACCCCCCCCACCTTTTTTTTTCAACAGAGATAATTTGGTTCAAATGTTATTGCATCATACAATTAGTCTTCATTGCCAGAGGTTCACACCTCCATCACTCGGTTTCTCCTTTCCGAATCATACCCTAACACCCAAATTTCAGAATTGTGCATACTAACACCCAAATTCACTTTCTCAAAAATAAATACCATTTCTTGCAGTTTGGCTCAGTAGGCAATTGGTCTTGTTTATGGGCTTACATCACTGCCATATCCATGACCCTTTATTTCCTGCAATTCATTCTTTCCATAGTCAAACAAATTGTTAGTCTCTCATGCATCCATGTATGTGTGTGTGTGTGTGTGTGTGTGTGTGTATATATATATATTCAAAACCATGCACACTAACAATTCATCACATCTGTATAAACATGAAAAGGGAATCCCATTCCTTTCCTATGCCTCATTTCAACATACCAAACCTTTCAAAATCTAATTCAACATTTTAAAGGATTTAACAAATGTGCCAGTATTCACGACCACATTCATACCCAATGCACTCTTGCATGGATTTCAAGTTTGTCACACTTTATGACAGGTTCTTGGCCATGGTGTGTTGGAATTTAACCAACGTCTTCCCCTCATGGCTTATTCATTTTCATTCTGGTGCAGACTGCCACTTTCTCTCCAAGGGTTGTGCAACCTCCTGGTCTAGGATCTTCTCAAGACTAAATTGAAACAATCTCTGATTCCCTGCTGGAACCTCTAAGAAACAATCCATAAGTATTTTTATAATAATAAAAAAATTCGCCCGTGTGAACGAGTGCTAAGCACAAGTCTCCTCCACGTGACCATGCCTTGTGACCACACACTTATATGAAAAGGTGCATCACGATTTCACATATCGGCTATATGAGTCAACCGACTCTCCGTCCTTCGAACTCTCGAGTTCCATAATTCTAACAAGGGTCTAATGCATGCTAGCTCCTCCCTTATCCTCCATCCATATGACCCTTCACTATGACCTGGGGCCAATCCTTTTGAGCACGTTGGGATTTCGCGTATCGGGGACTCCCGATGCAATTCACCTCCATTCTCCCAATTCTCTGATACCCGAAATTGTGAAATATTCAGATCAGAACAACGGTCCACACTAGCTCTCTTGCCAACGGCTATGATCTAGTCGTGATTTCGTGTTTTGTGAATTCTCACAACTCTACCCTTTGACCTTTCCACTCCATGAGTCAGTGAAATGTTGATCTCTTGCCACATGTCCCCTTTCAATGGATGGTCCCAATGATTTCAAGGTTTCTCGAATTTCACTCTGTTTCTTCCAAATCTTCTAGTATTGCGAAATTCCGATAATTCCTCGTGACTAACCTGTGCGTTACTTCTCCAAGATCCGACGGCTTGAAATATTTTGGCTCCTCCTGAATGGATCTTGAAATCGATCTGACGACTGAGATCAATTTCCTTATGATGAACGGCTCGCATTCATCTCCTCTGTCAAGTTATCGATTATCAAGGTTTTCCTTCACGACCCTCACGATCTTGATCTGTAGTTAATCAAAGGGATTTCTGCGATTTCTTAGTAAAGGTTTTTGACCTCCCCCCCCCCCCCCCCCCCAACCTTTTTTTGTCAACAAAGATCATTTGGTTCAAATGTTATTGCATCATACAATTAGTCTTCACTGCCAGAGGTTCACACCTCCATCACTTGGTTTCTCTTTTCTGAATCATACCCTACCTGGGTATCCATGGAGTACAACTGCCCTTTTAAAATTTTGTGCATAACATTAGACAATCAAATATTTCAGAAAGGATTCTTACCCAATCTTTTCATACCTGTTCTTGGCTTCTAGCACCCTCTTTCTTATTTTTACCTCATCAACAGTTCTTTTAGGGGGATTCTTACAGTCCTGTCAACAATCTTTTGACCGCAACCTTCCCATGGTCATCCTCTACTTGAGGTTGCCCATCATTGGTAACCTTCTTCCTCAACATTTCCAATTTCTTTATATACACAACATGCATAATTAGTTGTAATATCAATTAAAATGCATGTATCATAACATCCAAATTCATAACTTCTTCAAAATGTCCTAGTATATCTTTATGCACTTCATCACATTATCTTCAAGGGTCTCCATGAATGTAATATAGACAATTCTCAATTGTTTCTGCAGCAATACAATCATCATCACTATGATGTCAAAACATTTACTTTCATCAGTAAATCAACTTTCTCATTCTAGAGGAAACATAACACATAGCAAGGAGGGAGTTAGGGAATCTCCCCTTCTTCCAATTCTTTCTACACCGCCTGAGACTTTTCAGCCCAATTGAGTTATCTCTAAAGGCTTCACTGCCTTTTCTTAACATGGATTTAACCAAGCCTATTCAATCAAACATACTCATGTATCCATTCATTAGTCTTCTATTTATTACATGATGCTTTCAAAATGTAATCCAAGATTCTTACATATAGACAGGCTTTGTAGCCCATTGCCCAACCTTCAACGATTATTAGGGTTGTGACTCTATTCTTCTGACAGAGTCCTTACACAGTTTCTTCACAGGGAACTCCCACCGCATGCAACTTCTTTATTGCACATCCACCACTACCTGTGATGGACTCAGCCTTGAGTTAGCTTTAGCTGTTTACCAAATATTCCTTAAGAAATATAAACGTACGTCTTGGTCAGGTACCCAAATTATGTATCCATACATATTCGGGTTTGTTAACTTACTTCCATGATGTACTTAACCATATTCATAATCATGAGCCTGTGTGTAGCTGCCATATGTATAATTTATAGCTTACATACATCTCTACTTTAAAATCATTCGACTCATGATTGTTTACGATCGTTCTCATGTGACCTTCAAGGAAGAATCAATCGCCTCTTATTATGACAACATAGCATCCTTGCTCGTCCACTCTTTCTTCTCTTTACGCTAATCTTTCTTGAGGGAATGTAACACATTCCCCTTAAGCTATCATTCAAAATATAACTTTCATGACTCTTCATAATGGAGTCAACCATGCAACCATGGTATTCTTCTACTATTCATTCAATCTTGGCAAGTGATAAGCTTGCCTCACATTTACTCATCAGGGCAACCGTATTGGGCCTTTAGTATACTTATAATCTTACATCATACATGTGCACCACTCACAAATTTGATATCATTTGTATCTAAACGATATTAATATCAGGTTTCATATCAAGAAGCTTCTCAATGCATTAGATCCACACACTCAAGCATACACACACAACTAAGTATTCGTCATACTAGCTTAATTTTATCATTAGTTTTCTTTAGTTAGATATTACAGTCACTTACATGACTAATCTCACTGTTATAACTCATATTGGTGTTGCTTTCTCTTTATAGAAATGACCAACCATGGTCACTCTCCCTTCTATACTATAGCAGTTGGCAAGAAGACTTTCTTGCCTCAACTTCTATAGGAATTTACTCATCTCAATTTTCCTCTGGTCATGAGGAGTTATATACTCTGAGTTTAATATAAAGAAATAATTATACTGCCAAGGATCCTACCTTATTTTATCATATTCCTTTAATCCCACAAAGGTATTAACCATTATATAATCAGCCATCATCAGTGGCTAAGGTTCCAACTGCCCATGCTTAGAGGCAGTGTCACGAACGTCAGGTCATCCGCCTTTCGGGCTTCAACTACCCTTGACAAAACCCTGCCACCTTCAACTATCCACATTCAAGTCTTATTATCAATTTTAATTAGCATATCCCTACTCAGGTAATAATAGTTATCACTTGATAAGGGTTAAATAATTTCTTCTGCTGAAATTCAACAAGAACTCCCAAAATCATAGGTTCAATCTGCAGTCCTTTTTCCTCAAGGATTAAATGAAGATAACAATACCTCTTTAGGTGACTCTCGCATGAGCCCAAGTAGGCCAAGTGTTGTAACCATGCTCTGATACCATTTTTTCACACATCCATAATGGGGAATAAATTTCGCTTTTCTTAAAGGACAAAATCTCCATTCATGGTTCCTAATTTGGAATATCAGGGAATCTCGTTCGACCTCTTGGTCAAGGATCTCCGATTCTAAGGCCAAACAATTATTTGAGACCTTGATGGTCTCATTATATAGTTAAACACATAATCTTTTGTCTTCTTGGTGCAGGTTTAAGGGCACCCACGACCTTCCCTTTCGCCCTGCTACGAAAGGTCAGAGTGTCAGGTGTTAGCTCCTTTTGTGTGATAGACCTCCTCTTGATGTGGCCTTGGAAATGACCACGCGATTGCAGGAACGACCACAAGCAGTTTGGAGTCAGACTGCTTTTGGGCCCGCAATGCTCTCACAACCTCCACGTGTCCTCTTGACGAAACCACGGTTTGGATTGCGGTCTGCCCTCAATATCTTAAACTTTCAAATATCTCCCTCTGTTATGGCCTCAATGAGATTTACTAGATTTCCCCCTCAGCATCAAGCTCGCGGGCTTCTATTCATATTCCCTCGAGAGATCCACGCATCCCCCTTATGATTTTGCGTGCTTGTCTCATCTTTCTTCCACCTGTCTGGTTGTCCATGTGTATCTATCTTACCTTCCTTCTTTTGGAAGGTTCACGACCCATCACGTTCCTTCTATCAGAAGGAATCTCAGGTTTGCAGGTGTTTGTGGATCATCAACTCCGAAGGTTTGAAGTACAAAATAAAGATGGGTTTGAGATTTTGAATTCCCAGAGTCCGGAATTGCGAAGAGATCTTGATCACTGATCCAGAGAAGGCTGACCTAGTCCGTAGATCCGAGAGGCACGGATCTGAATTGTCGTGTTAAGAACCTGAATAGATCTACAAATATAATCACCACAAATATTGAATACACAATAGATCCACATAGCAATATAAAAGAACAATATGCAACATCTCCTTTATTACTATCAAACTCTTGAGGTAGGGAAACACCATACAATGGATCCTATTATGGAAGGGATCCTCTCCTATTCACTTGCCTCTTCGAGGGGGCATCCTCCTATTGAGCTACCACTCCATATACAATACTTCTCTTCATGTCCCATTACATTGATTGAACCTCTTTATATAGTGCTACCATCACCTAAGAATATTTTAGAGGAGGAATCTTCTAGAAGTAGAACATTCTAAGAAGTCCTCTAACATTTATTATATCTAACTATCATAGTGGGCCTTATTTAATAATATAGTGGACCTAGTCCACCTTGCATTGAATGGCCTCCACTATTATCACTATGGACCCTCTGGGCCCCCACTACTACCTCTCTAGCTACCTAACATTCCATCCCCCTTATGAAAGCATTGTCCTCAACGCTTGATGTACACCCATATACCAGGGTCCCATGGATAATTGTGGACCATAATGTTGAAGAAGACTGGAGAACCAAAGTCCCATGTAGAAAGGAAAGTCACCATGCTGAAGTAGTCTAACCACCATTGTAAGGTTGGGTCCCATGTCCAAGTACTCATGTGAACTCACCATAGAAAATTTTGGAACCCAATAACCAACTCAAAATGATGCTCCAAAGACTGACACGTGTCATGTAGATCCAAATAAGAAAATCAATCCACATAGTGAAAAATGGTCGTAGCAGAATCTGGAAGGAATAATACCACTGTAGAATATGAAGGATGGAAATTGGTAATAATCATTGGCTCTCGATTTGTCACATTGATGCTCTCTATAGAAGGTGGATTATAGTCATCAAATAAAATATGAAAATGGTTATTATCCTAGAAATGACAACTATCCATATACCAATCATCAGAATCGGCCTCAAAATCATACCAAACATATATTTCTTGATTATATTCATCCATGATGTTCCCCATAAGAAATATCTCCTGCATGTTATCCAATGAATCTTGAATAGTACGAAAACTATCATTGAGACCATCTGCAAGGACATGCAATCTAGCATCCAATGTGTCATATAATTGAGATTTGAATGCTTCAGTAATTTGTAGAATTTATTTGAGAGTTTGAGAGGAAATATCCATTTGAGCACCCTATGAACTCTTCGGTCCCACAACCATCATGAGAAAACCTAAAAAATAGAACAATAAGTTATGGCAGAAAATCGCGGTTTTTTTTGGAAAAGCCTTAAAAAACTGTTGAATTTAAAATGTTCATAACTTCACTTCCCAAACTCCATTTTGATTGATTTTTTATTTTTTTGAATTTGGGTGAAATTGTGAGAATAACTCATATTTGTAATTTTTTTGGGAAAATTCAGCCTCCATCTACTACAAAAATAAAAATAAAAAATCGCGTTGTCGTTTGCAGAAAAAACCCCGAAATATTGCAGATTTTAAAACTTCAATATATTGACTTCCCAGACTCCGTTTCAGACGATTTGTTTTTTCAACTTGGGTGTTTTTCTGAGAGGAATTCATATATACAATTCGTTTCTGCAAATTTTTCACATAAATACACCAAAAATTTATGGAATGTCGCGGTCCTCTTTTTTCTTCTCCGAAAAAAAAATATGCAAAAATAAAAATTATTTTCCCACAATGTCTGCCAAGGAAAGTGATCTGATACCACTTGTTAAGAACCTGAATAGATCTACAAATATAATCACCACAAATACCGAATACACAATAGATCCACAGAGCAATATAGAAGAACAATATGCAAAATCTCCTTTATTACTATCAAACCCTTGAGGTAGGGCAACACCGTATAATGAATCCTATTATGGAAGGGATCCTCTCCTGTTCACTTGCCTCTTCGAGGGTGCAACCTCCTAATGAACTTCAACTCCAAATACAATATTTCTCTTCATGTCTCATTACATTGCTTGAACCCCTTTATATAGTGCTACCATCACCTAAGAACATTCTAGATGATGAATCTTCTAGAAGTAGAACCTTCTAAAAAGTCTTCTTACATTTATTATATCTAACTACCATAGTGGGCCTTATTTAATAATATAATGGACCTAGTCCACCTTACATTGAATGACCTTCACTATTATCACTATGGGCCCTCTGGGCCCCCACTACTACTTATATAGCTACCTAACATTAATGTTCTTAGGTGATGGTAACACTATATAAAGGGGTTCAAGAAATATAATGAGACATGAAGAGAAATATTATATTTGGAGTTGAAACTCATTAGGAGGTTGCCCCCTCGAAGAGGCAAGTGAACAGGAGAGGATTCCTTCCATAATAAGATCCATTGTATGGTGTTGCCCTACCCTAAGGGTTTGATAGTAATAAGAGAGTTTTTGCATATTGTTCTTCTATATCTATTTGTGGTGATTTTTTATTCAGTCTTTGGTTCTTAACAAGTGGTATCATAGCACTTTCCTTGGCATACATTGTGGACAAATATTTTTTATTTTTGCAAAATTTTTTTCGAAGTAGAAGAAAGATAGCCGCGACATTCCAGATATTTTCGATATATTTTTGTGAAAAATTTGTAGAAAAAGGTTGTATATCTAAGTTTCTCTCAGAAAAACACCCAAGTTGAATTTTTTTTTTGTCTGAAACGGAGTCAGGGAAGTCAAGATATTGAAGTTTTAAAATCTGCAATTTTTAGGGTTTTTCCGTGGACGACAGTGCAATTTTATTTATTTATTTATGTAGCATCTAGAGGCCAAATTTGCCCAAAAACATTACATATCTGATTTCCTCTCACAATTTTACCCAATTAAAAAAAAAAACCTAGCCGAAACAGAGTCCAGGAAGTGAAGTTATGAGCATTTTAAATTCAACAATTTTTTAGGGTTTTTCTAGAAAAAACCGCGATTTTCTGTCGTAAATTTTCGTTCTATTTTTTGGGTTTTTTAATGATGGTTGTGGGAACGAAGAGTTCATAGGGTTCTCATATGGATATTTCCTCTCAAACCCTCAAATAAATTCTACAAATTACTGAAGCATTCAAATCCCAATTGTATGACACATTGGATGCTAGATTGCATGACCTTGCAGATGACCTCAATGATAGTTTTCGTAGTATTCAAGATTCTTTGGATAACATGCATGAGAGATTTATTATGGTCAACCTCAGGGATGAATATAATCAAGAAATATATGCTT
The DNA here is from genome assembly GCA_009831015.1 of Picea engelmannii. Taxonomy (NCBI): domain Eukaryota; kingdom Viridiplantae; phylum Streptophyta; class Pinopsida; order Pinales; family Pinaceae; genus Picea; species Picea engelmannii. The sequence continues at coordinate 1,732,589 of ML776734.1, forward strand.
GGTATTATTTTGAGGCCGATTGCAATGATTGGTATATGGATAGTTGTCGTTTATGGGATGACAACCACTTCCATATTTTATTTGATGACTCTACTCAACCTTCTGTAGAGAACATCAATGTCCCACGCCAAGAGCTAGTTACTAACGTCCTACCTGCATATTCTATAATGGTATTGTTCCTTCCAGATTCATTTTTTATCATCTCCCACTATGTGGATGGATATTCTTATTTGGATCCACATGATAGGTGTCAGTATTGGGAGCATCATTTTCAGTTGGTTATTGGGTGATGATATCTTGCATGTGGGGTTCACATGAACAATTGGACATGAGACCCTGGTTTACAATGGTAGTTGAACTAATTTATCATGGTGGATACCATTTCTTGATGGGACCCTGGTTCTCTAGTCTACTTCAACACTAGGGTCCACACTTATCCATGGGATCCTGGTATATGGTTGTACATCAAGCATTCAGGACAATGCTTCCATAAGGGGGATGGAATGTAAGGTAGCTAGAGAGGTAGTGGGAGGGCCCAGAGGGCCCATAGTGATAATATTAGAGACCATTCAATATAAGGTGGACTAGGTCCACTATATTATTAAATAAGGCCCACTATGGTAGTTAGATATAATAAATGGGTAGTTAGATATAATAAATGTAAGATGACTTCTTAGAAGGTTCTACTTCTAGAAGATTCCGCCTCTAGAATGTTCTTAGGTGATGGTAGCACTATATAAAAGGGGTTCAAGCAATGTAATGAGACATGAAAAGAAATATTGTATTTGGAGTTGAAGTTCATTAGGAGGTCGCCCCCTCGAAGAGGCAAGTGAATAGGAGAGGATCCCTTCCATAATAGGATCCATTGTATGGTGTTGCCCTACCCTAAGGGTTTGATAGTAATAAGAGAGTTTTTGCATATTGTTCTTCTATATCTATTATGGTGATTTTGTATTCAGTATTTGGTTCTTAACACATCTATTTATCCGTTATCGTTAAGATCGTGAGATCAATGATCCTATAACATTGCGGTGACAGGAGTTGCGAGGAGTTTAAGATATTAAGGGCGGACCGCAATCCAAACCATGGTTTCGTCAAAAGGACACGTGGAGGTTGTGAGATCATTATGGGCCCAAAAGTAGTCTGAATCCAAACTGCTTGTGCTCGTGCCCACAATCATGTGGTCATCACCAAGGTCACATCAAGAGGGGGCCTATCACACAAAAGGAGCTAACGCCTGGCACTCTGACCTTTCACAACAGGGCAAAATGGAAGGTCATGGGTGCCCTTAAACCTGCACCAAGAAGCCAAAATATTTTGTGTTCAACTATAGAACGAGACCATCAAGGTCTCAGATAATTTTTTGGCCTCAGAATCAGAGATCCTTGACCAGGAGGTCGGACGAGATTCCCTGATATTCCAAATTAGGAACCATGAATGGAGATTTTGTCCTTTAAGAAAAGATAAATTCATTATTCCTCGTTGTGGGTGTGTGACATAACTTCCAACCCAGAGCTCAGATTTGAGCATGGTGACAGTTGTTGGAAAGCTGACCTTGGGAAGAGGATTTGAGATCTTTGAGTAAAAGATAATTTTTTATACCCCATCCCTCTAATGTAAACCTAAGGGGTCGAGTGTGTTACAAAGTGGTATTAGAGCGAGCAACAACACTTGGCTTGCTTGGGCTCATGAACGAGTCACATAAATTTTTTTTTTTTTTTTTTTTAAGGCGGTAACACCCTATCTTACCCCATTTATAATAAGCGTATTTAAACCTCCACTAAAGAGAGGAATGAAAATTTCTACTGTTGTTATATGTTTTGAAAACATGAACTGTGTGTTGCTAATGTTCCAAATAAAGAAGTTGGATTCACCTTATAAATTGTATGTGTTGTTAAAAAATTAGTAGATAATTAACTAATAGAAAATGTTTTATTAGCACTCAAGCGGTCAGTGGACAGCAGGAAAACTACAACGTAAAGGATGGTGACACACCATGAGTTGGGGGAAATCTCCCACAATAGAATCCTCCATATTTGGTTGAAATCGTAAGAAGCCTCATGGTAGAATTGCAGAGTTGTAAGGCTGACAATGAAAGGTTGATAAAAGAATAAGAAAAACAAACTAAAATTAACACAGTCCTACTGCAAAGCCTATCAGATATACAAAGGTAGTTGCAACATGGACCAACATCCAGTCACCTGGACATACATAATACTAAGAAAATTCAAATTCCACCTAACATACGAAAGCATGGTCCTGAAAGTGGCTACACAAGGAGGAGCACCTCAAAGAAGGCCCAACATGGATCCAAGAGACACTCAATAAAAGAATTCGCTAGTGAGGAAACTGACAACTCCAAGGAATCTTCTAGTAGCAAAAATAGTTCACATTCCCAGAGGAAGAGAAACAAGAGGAAACATTCCAAGAGACATGACCCTAAAGATTTTAAGAAAGCCAAACCACCCACTTTCGATGGAGAAATTAAAAAGGGGGAAGAAGCAAAAGTTTGGCTACTATGATTGAAGAAGTACTTCAGAGACCATGATTACTCTGAAAACTTAAAGGCTTGAATAACCATTTTTAACTTTAATGGAAATGCCTCCATTTGGTGGGAGGACCTTAGGAATGTGAAATGAATCCATGAGAAAGACTTGTCATGGAAACAGTTCGAGAAGTACTTCAAGAAGAAGTATCTTTCGGAAAAATACTTTGATGGGAAGACTAAGAAGTTATATGAACTCAAGCTAAGGGAACTCACAATAGATGAATATATCAACAAATTTTTTGAGTTGATAAGGTATGTGCCCTAAATAAATGATGAAAAGGTAAATATGCAATGATTTATTAGTGGACTGCCTCAGTCCTTCCGGGACAAAATTGAATTTGATGAGCTAAAGACTTTAGAAGACACTATCCGTAAGGCAAGGTATTGCTATGAGCAATTCAAGAATAAGAAAAAACCTCATGAGGACTAGAATAAGAAAAGTAATTTAGGATTCAATAAGAATGGGTTTAAACCCTCAAGATTTAAGAACCATGGGGAAATTTCTAAGATGAGCCTTCCTACTAAAAGTGTATATCAATGAAATTTCCCATCTCAAAGTGGTAATCAACCCTTTGGAGCAGCCCCATGAAAGATTGATAACACAAAGAGAGAACCCTTGAAATGTTGGGGTTGTGGAGAAGAACAACTACTGAGGGAATGTCCACATAGGCAACATGACAATGGCAGGGTCTACAACATCTAGGAGGCTACCACAGTCAATGATGTGGCTAGGAGCATGCCACAAATTTATGCAACCTTGGATAATAGAAAAACTAACCACCAAGCTTTAGTGGTGGATATGGAAGGTATGATTGCCAACCATCTAGTTTCCATTTTAATTGACCTTGGTTCTAATCTGAGTTATGTTTCCCCTCAAACTGTTGATAAATGTAAATTTCAGCAAGTAAACCATGCTAAATCATGGCTAGTGCAACTACCCACTGGAACTAAAAGAAAGGTAACAAAGGTCATACCAACATGCCAATTCATTATGAATGGATCACCCACCCAAGCAACCTTAAACATGCTCCCTTTAGGATCTTATGACCTGTTGATTGACATGGACTGCTTGGCTTTCCATAAAACCAAATTGGACTGTTACAATAAAACTTTGGAGTGTGAATATGGAGAAGGGAGAAAAATAACCCTATAAGGAATTCAAAATCCCGTTTCAGTGAGACAAATATTAGTCCTTCAAGTGAAGAAGTATTGCAGAAAAGGGTGTCATTTGTATGCGATACAAGTGTTGAACTCTGTTGAGAACAATAAACCAAGCCTAGAGGACCATCCCATATTAAGAGAGTATAAATATGTGTTTCCAGAAGAGGTACCAGGTCTAACTCCAATAAGAGATATTGACTTTTCAATAGAACTTGTACTAGGAGCGGTGCCAGTGTCTAGAACACCATATAGAATGAGTACACCATAGCTAGTTGAGCTCAAAATACAACTAAAGGAGATGTTGGACAAAGGCTACATTTTTCCTAGTGTGTCTCCATGGGGAGCACAAACCTTGTTTTTGAAAAAGAAGGATGGAACACTCAGGTTGTGCATAGACTATAGACAACTCAATAAGATGACTATTAAGAATAAGTATCCCTTGCCAAAGATCGATGACTTGTTTGAGAAATTAAGCGGTGCTTCAATTTTCTCCAAGATTGACTTGAGGTTTGGATACCATCAAGTCCTAATTAAGGATGAAGACATCCACAAAACAACCTTTAGGACAATATATGGTCACTATGAATTTGTGGTGGTGCTATTTGGACTTACCAATGCACCGACCACTTTTATGTGCTTAATGAATAATGTACTCAGTAAGTTCTTGGATAGATTTGTGTTGGTTTTAATTGATGATATCCTAATATATTCTAAGAGTAGGGAAGAACATGAATAACATCTCAAGTTAGTGTTTCAAGTGATAAGAGAGCATCGACTCTATGCTAAGTTTAGTAAGTGTGACTTTTTCCAAGAACAAGTCCATTACTTAGGCCATGCTATTTCTGAAGGAGTGACAGTTGATCCTAAAAAGATCAAATCCATTATGGATTGGCCTACCCAAAAGGATGCATATGATATTAGATCCTTTATGGGCCTAGAATCATACTATAAAAGGTTCATAAAGGGATTTTCCAAGATCGGTTTCCCAATCACCTCCCTTCAGAAAAAGGGAGCTAAATTCATTTGGACATCAGAATGTAAAGAGAGATTCCAACAAATAAAATACCTTCTAACCAATGCACCTATTCTAAATATTGCAGAACCAAACAAGGACTTCCTTTTATGTACAAATTTCTGCAAGGAAGGGCTCGGAGGAGTCCTTATGCAAGAAGGACATGTGATTTGCTACAAATCCAAAAAATTGAATGAGCATGAAATCAATTATGTAACCCACGATTTAGAGTTGGTTTCCATAGTACATGCTTTAAAAATGTGGAGGCATTACCTCCTAGGTAGAATATTTGTGCTTAAGACAGACCATAGTGGGTTGAGATATTTGTTTGATCAACCAAAACTCAATGCTAGAAAATCTAGATGGATGGCTCTCCTTAGTGAGCTTTATTTTGAAATCAAACATATCAAAGAAAAATAAAATAGGGTGGTTGATGCCCTTAGCAAAAGCATGGAAGTGATTCACTTGGAAACTGTAAGCACCGGTGAAACAGACGCCAGGGAGAGAGTCAAAAGTGCACAAGAAACATATGCATTTTTCAAAACTGTGAAATTAGATTTAGAGAAAGAGCCCATAGGGATGAAGTATGAGGTTTATAAATTGTTGAATGATGGCCTGCTAACTTACAAAGGTAGGTTGTATATTCCAAACTGTGATGACTTGAGGAGGTTCATAATGGATGAACTACACAAAATACCATATACCAGACATCTTGGTTATTAGAAAATGATCACAACCACTAGGAAACTATTTTATTGGCCCGGAATGAAAAATGACATAGTTGATTACTTAGTTAAATGTCTAGAATGGCAGCATGTTAAGGTAGATCACCGACATTCGGCAGGGCTGTTGCAACCCCTACCAATCCAAGAATGAAAATGGGAAACCATCTCCATGGATTTCATCACAGGGTTACCAAAATCAACCAAACAGAATGACACCATCATGGTAGTTGTGGGAAAACTGAGCAAGGTTGCTCACTTTATTCTCGTCAAATCAAATTGCAAGGAAATATATATTGCCATTATTTTCATGAAATAAATATTTAGTTTGCATGGCATGCCTAAGGAAATCATATCTGACAGAGATACAAAATTTACTTCAAACTTTTGAAAATCTATGTTTGTTGGTTTTGAAACTAAATTACTATTTAGTACAATCTATCACCCTCAAACTAATGGGAAGACAGAGAGGGTAAACCAAGTGTTAGAGGACATGTTAAGTATGCATGTAATGCATCAACCCAAGAAGTGGGAAGACTACCTACCACTGGTAGAGTTTGCTTATAACAATGTCTCTCAAGAGTCATTGAAGATGAGCCCTTTTGAGGCCCTCTATGGTAGACAATGCAATATTCCAATCAACTGGAATAACCCAATAGAAAGAATTACGATCGAGCCAGATATGATAAAGGAAATGGAGCAAAAGGTAGTTCAGATAAAACATAATATGAACATAGCTCAGGATAGACAGAAAAACTATGCAGATAGAAAAATGACTCCTAGAGAGTTCAAAGCAGGGGATCATGTGTATCTTTGAGTTAGGCCCCAAAAAGGTTCCTTGAGAATGGAAGCTTTTACCAAGATGGCACCTCGATATTGTGGACTTTTTGAAATTTTGGATAAAGTGGGACCTGTAGCATATAGACTAGCTCTTCCTCCCACAGTGAAGACACATAATGTTTTCCATGTTTCGTTACTAAAGAAATATGTACATGATTCTAATCATATAATTGATTGGTATGTGATTCAAGTGGAACCAGAGGAAGAATTCCTACTAGATCCAAAATGCATAATAGACAAGAAGGAAATCCCACTCAGGAACATAACCATTGCACAGGTCAAGGTGCAGTAGAAACACTTTGGTCTAGATGAAGCTACATGGGAAATGGAGGATGCCATGAAACAAGCATACCCATTTTTGTTTACTTATGTACATACAGAGCACATCGGTAGGCAGAACATTGAGGACGATGTTCCTTTAAGGGGGAGGGGATTGTAATACCCTTGTTTCCACCAGCTTGTAAATATAACTATAACCTGTCAAAAGATAATGGACAGGTTGAATATGTGTGGATGTTGGAATTAATGAACCTTTTTGTTATAAAAGGTAATGTATGTATTTCTGTTATTAAATCAAATGGATAGTGTTGCATAACTGTTGAAGGGGTTTGACAGGGTAGATCATGATGCTATGAGACAGATGGTGAGGGGAACCAACAATGGTTGAGATGACCCGCACCAGACCAGTACCTTATTGGATTTAAATTACTTAGACCCAAAAAATCCCTCTGACCCATAAATAAGTTACCAATCAGGCTGGTAGTTGGGAAGTCCTCCTCAAGAGTTAATGAGGAGATGGGCAGAGTACCCATTTGAAAGCCTTCCTGACCTGACCATGAACTAGGGATTCAAACCCACGCAATATTGCTGAGGAAGGAAAGAAATGAAGGAAATTTGTGGGAAGAGGGGATTGGGAAGGAGATGAGTCTAGAGACCATTTTTCTGAAAGGGGAGAGCGTGTGCAACTCTCTGGTTCAGAAGAGAACTGAAAAACGAGTTTGTTCTGGGTACAGGAATTTTCTAGGCAGCATATTCAGTCCAAGCTGATAAACAAGGTTGCAAGAAGATGAGTGACTAAGGAAGCACTCATCGCAACCCCCCTTTCTTGGTAGAGGGAGAAACGATCTTCTAAATTCATGTCGGAAGAGGAGAACGATCTTCATCCCTAGTTGTTGTTGAACGAGAAGGAAGAGTCTCTCTCAGAGAATCATGATCTAGCTAGGGGGTGGAAAACTGTAAATATTTCCAGGAGTGTTTGTGCCTACTGTTAGGTGGAAAAGGGTACCCCTCTCAGCAGTTGCATCACCATCTAGTTTTCTTGATAAGTATTCTTATACCCGTGTACTAGAATTGAAATGATGGTTGAATGTCTATGTCTATGACTACAATTTGTATTGTATGATTAATGTAGAAATGATTATTGTTTCTATTTGAACCCTTGCATTTGAATGGTTTCTGTTTGCCTCAGCTTAGCAGCTGGAAAGATATGAGACGTGGGTCTTCAAATGAATTTAGGAATACAATTATGATTTCTGTATTGGTTGTAAAATCCTTAAGGGAATTTTCCCAATGATTGATTTTATAATGTAAAAGTAGGGGTAGACTTCGCTAGAACACCTTAGTCCTGTCGACCCCTCGAATTTACCTTCGCGGGTCACTAAAATCGAGTTCTATGGAAGGACGATGCCTCATTAAAAGCCTTCATTGGTGTGACCGGGGGCTCATGTCCACGGCCCTAAACAAATCACAGTTAAGAGTTGAGAGTGCAGCCTCGAGACTTGTCAGAGAATCCATATGACCAGGACCTGGGAACGCTTCACTGGGTCTGAAAGGAGCTAAGGTATTATGACTTCATAACTTGGGAGTTCAGAGCTCCGGGATGCTATGACTTTACAACCTTCAAAACCAACCGAAGTTAACCTGTTAGTGCAGTTACTGGCAAGGTTGACCAACATCTGGTAGTTTCCTTAATCATGACTATGGGATCTATCCCATTTTTAAATCATGATCCACTTCTTGGTCACGAAGTGACGAGAACCGTAGATCTAAGGACATTCAGGATTATCCCTGACCGTTAGATCTATGCTGTGGTGAGTCCAGAATTGAACACTCAGGGTGAAAAGGAGTGTTAATTAGGTGAAACCCCCAAACATCGAACCCACAAAGTGACGAGAAATTTAGAACCAGGGATACTTTGGGATGTCCCATGTACATTGGATCTACGTCGTGGTTAGTCTGACGTTGACCACTTCGAGAGAAAGGGAGTGTTAAATAGGTAGAACCTTTGAATGTTGAAGTCTTGAAGTGACAAGGACCGTCGATCAGAGGGTGCGTCGAGATCCCTCATGACCATTGGATCTAGACTGTGTTCAGATCGATGCTTACCACTCCGAGAGTAAAGAGAAAATTATGCAGCAGATCCCCTGAACGTCGAAGTTGTGAAGCAACAGAGCCCATAGATCTATGGATCTATGTGGACCCATCTTGACCATGGGATATAAGGAGTATTGGGAGGCTACTGGCAGGAGTTTGGAATTTGGAGCTCTGGGAGATTTCGTATGTAGGAGAAGCTAGAGACTCCTGGAGCCTGTCATTCCGTAGTGACGTGGTACGATGATGTCACCTAGGGTGATGTGGACCCATGATTGGCATGCCACATGTTTCCTTGATTCGTGCTTTTTACAGATCTTATATGCCCATTAGAATGTGACACATGTCACCCATTGATGGGGCCACATGTCATCTCTACCCCTTGTCGTGTGTCATCCCCATGGCGCATGCTCGCTCGACCTAAAAGTTGGTGAAGTACCCGGGACACTGGGACTTCGGGACTTAGGGGAACATGGAATGTTGGAACGCTAGGGTAAGTTGGTCGAAGGCCCGAACCTACCTTCCCCCGCCTCTGCATTTAACGTGCTACCATGTGTAAGTGTGGACCCTTCGAGAGTCCTGGGTTTCAGGAATCTAGAGGATATGTGATTAGAGAAAATGGCATTCAACATCGAAGCGTCGAACACCAAAATCCCATAAGTCTGTATGTTAAACAAGGACATAACTTCCAACCCATAGCTCAGATTTGAACATGGTGATAGTTGCTGGAAATCTCTTGATGAGTAGAAGAAGATGGAGACCCCAGGAAGAGGATTCAAGATCTTTGAGTAAAAGAGAAATTTTTATACCCCATCCCTCTAATGGACACCTAAGGGGTCGGGTGTGTTACATTTTAACATTACTCTAACAATTGTTATTAACTAATCCAATTATCATTTCAATTTCGAGTTTAAAAAGTAGTAATGATGATCCATTGTTGCATGAGATATAACATACATGAGTGGCCCATTATAATGTCTCCAAGGTCCACATATAAGAATAGAGATATAACATGCATGAGTGGCCCCTTATAATGTCTTCAAGGTCCACACATAATAATAGGGATGAGATGAAAGGTCAAAAGTCCCCTTGCAAGACACTTAGATTAAGGTGACTTCGAAGATCAATCTATAAAATACAACAAGAACAAGGGATTTTAAGAGAAACAACATTGATACCTACTATGACCAATATAAGAATTATTCTATGCAGACAACATCCCATCTAAAATGATCATAAGTGCATAAGTATATATGTTAGACATACTAACCTCATAAGTAATAACACGTAACATTCCTATATAAATCTTGATAAATGTCATAAGTATTAATAAGATCAATTATATACATATTAAGCATTTTGTACAAAAAAAAATCATGTGATGGACACCATATGCTAGATAGGCCTAGGAAATAAACACAAGGTCACTCTAGAATTATGGTAGATACTATGTGAGTTCATATAGGGGGTATATGGTTTTCTAATAAATATGTCAATTATTGTCAAAAAGGCCAACCATAATCACCCACGGTTAACCAGGTCAACATAGTCGACCATGGTCAACCATAGTTAGTGAAAGTTAACTAGGTTAACTATATTCAACCAATGCCAATTATGTTCAACCATAGTCAAATCTACTATAAATATAGTCAATCACTGTCAACATAGCTAACTATATTCTAATTTTACAATAGATATCATATATATTTTAATATTATTCATATATTAATTCACAAAACTATTAACATTCTTCGAGAGGTTGATCATTAAACCACATGATCAAATCTCATTGATGTACATTGATTGGCACCATTAGTGGTCAACAATAGTCATCCATGGAAAACATTAGATAAAAATGATCAACCATAATCAACTTAGTTAACCAAATTTAACCATTTTCAATAGTAGTCAACTTGGTCAACCAAAGAACCATTGTCAATCATTATCAATTGTGGTCAACCATTGTCAACCATAGTTAACATGGTCAACTTGGCATGGTCATCAATAATTAACCATGGTGAAACACATGAAACATATGTAAGTTTTAAACCTTTTACAATAATGCAATGCACACACATATTCTTCAAAATAGAAAATAACACAATTGCAATCACATGTATACACAGAGATTTTCCCTAGAAATCCAAACCGAGAAAACCAACAACCTATTTAGAGCCATACCTCTAATTCTTATTCATCATCAAACTTCATTGTTTACAATACAATATATATAGAATCCCATGACATCCAAAACCCCTAATCCATTGACTCATATTAGACTACAACCCTAATTCCTTAACTGGAATTAGAAAACCATGGGCTAAGCCACAAATCCGCACATGCACCACAAAACTACCAAAAGAGAAAATCGTGTGTTGAAAACCGCTAAAAATGGATGCAAAAAAATGCCCAATTTTTTTTTTTGGAGGATTCACCCCTCTACGATATCCCTGCTGCACCCTATGCAATGCAACTTGTGGGGTTGGTCATGCAAATAATATAACACATATCCAAAATTCTCCCACTTGTTGTTTTCTTTGCATACAAGGGGTCACAAGACTACATAGTAAAAAATCTAGGGCAACATTGCCCATTGTTTCTCTACATCGGGAGAACTTCTCGGTGCTTACAAACTTTGTCAATGAATCCACAACATTCTTTAAAGTTTCCACCTTCATCAACAACACCTTCTTGTATTCAACCATGTCTCTCACAAAGTGATATTGAACATCAAAATGCTTTGTATTTGAATGATAAGTTGGGTTCTTTGCTAGGAAGATTTCACTATGACTGTCACAATCTATCCTTATAACTTGTTATGCCAACCCAATTCTTGAACACAATCTCTGTAACCATACTACTTCCTTTCTTGCATGAGTGGTTGCCATGTATTCAATTTCTATAGTCGAGAGTGCCACTATAGACTGTCTTTCGCTCATGCAACTGATTTCTCCTCCAAATAGGTTAAAAACATACCCACTTGTAGATCTTCTTCGATCCATATCTATAGCCCAGTCTACATAAAAAAATACCCATATATGTTCAACACTCTGTCCAATCTTGGTCTTCCTTGGTAGCATAATCCATAACTACTACTGCCACACAAGTACTTGAAAACCCTCTTTACTATTTTCTAATGCTCCTTCCCTGGTTTTGACATATACCTACTCAAAACTCTCACTGCATGTGAAATATACGGTCTAGTACAAACCATTACATACATCAAACTACCAATCTCAATAGCATACAGAACATGAGATATGTCCTCTTCCTTTTCTTGTGCCTTGGGACATTGATCTATAGATAAATTTACACCTACATGAATAAGATCCCTGACCGGTCTACATTCTTGCATATTGAACCTTTGCAACATTGTCTCGACATATTTCCTCTTATTTAACTAGAGTGTCTTTTTTGGCCGACCTCTTAAATTCCCATGCCCAAAATGAAATTTGCAGCACCAAGATTCTTCATGTAAAATTTAGATGACAAATGAGTTTTCACATCCCAGATAATCTCCTTGTCGTTTCCTATCAACAACATATCATCCTCATACAAGACCAAATAAATAAGATGATTTCCAAATAATTTGAAATACACGTAGTGATCGACTTTTCTCCTTATGAATCCAAGTCCCAACATATAAATATCAAAATTTGGATACCGCATCCTTTGTGATTGATTTAACACATACATGGACCTTTTCAGCCTACATAACAACTCTTTCTTTCCTTTCATTGCAAAGACTTATGGATGCTTCATGTAGATTTCTTCTTCTAGACCCCCATGTAGGAATGTTGTCTTCACATCCATCTATTCTAATTCAAAATCAAAGAAACAACAACAAATAAAAGAAATATATTATAAGTTAACTTGGAAACACGAGAAAAAATTTCACCAAAGTCAATTCCCTCTACCTAGGAATAACCTTCTTCTACTAACCAAACTTTGTATTTCTCCACTTTGCATTCTATATTCAAATTCTTCTTAAACACCCATTTTTTGCCATTGGGATTTCTTCCAGTTGACAACTCCACTAGATCCCAATCCTTATTCTTGTCCAAGGCTGCAATTTCTTCCACGATGGTATTTTTCCATAGTTTTCCATCCTCTAAATACAATGTGCCTCCCTAACAGTTCTATGATCATCATTAGTAAAAAAGAAAGCAAATTTGAATAGAAATCATGTGGAGTATACCTTTCCAGTTTCCTTCTTTCTTGAACCAATATCCTCAATATTGGAGTATGAGGCTCTTCTTATTTTGATTCATGTTCTTCTGTAGAGTCTGATTCATTATCCTTCAATTCAAACTCAATTTTCTTTGGTTCTTCCTCCATTGGTAGGACTTTTTTTTGACAACATCTTTGATTTATCTAAATACCACATCTTGGTTATACACTACCTTACTAATTTATAGGTTCCAAAGCTTATAACCTTTCAGACAATATTTATAGCCAATAAAGATACAATTTTCAACCTTGTTATCCAACTTACTCCTCTTTTCCTTTGGGATGTATACATAGGCATCACATCCAAATACCTTGAGATGTGTAAGAGAGGGTTTCTTACCAGTCCATACCTCGTGTGGAGTTTTTTCATCCAACACTGATGAGGGTGATTGATTGACCAGGTAACATGTAGTACCCACTGTCTTTTCCTAGACTTATTGTCCTAACCCAACACCACTGAGCATGATCCTTTCCTTTTCCATCAGTGTCTTATTCATCCTTTCTACAACTCCAATATAATGAGGTGTGTATGGAGTAGTATTCTAGCTTTCTATACTGCACTTCTTACATAATTATTTGAATTCATTTCCACATAATTCTTAAACATTATCCATTCTCAACACCTTAATTATATTCTCTATCTCATTCTTCACAAGAGCCTTAAACTCTTTAATTTTTTCAAAGAATTCAAATTTATTCCTAAGGAAATAAAACCAAGTATTCCTCAAGAAGTCATCTATAAATGAGACAAAATACATAGATATGCCCAGTGATGGAACCAACACAGGTCTAAAACATCAATGTGCACCAACTATAATATTCCCTCTGCCCTCGCAGCACCGGAGACAAATCTTACATGATTCTTCTTTCCATATAAGCAATGTTCACAGAAATTGAAATCTAGAGAGAAATTGGACATACCTTTAACCATACCTTTACCATGTAGTACTCAAAGTCCCTTTTCTCCGATATGCCACATTCTTTGATTCCACATCATAGTATTTTCTCCAAAGACTATAGGAGTTTTTTCTTCTCCAACTCCAATCTCAAGAACAATGGAATTATTGCACTTGTCACTAATAGTGATTCCCAATATCTTATATAGATCTCCAATTTGAACTCCATTCAACAACACCATTTCCCCCCAAACCATCATGTAGGTTTCCTTTTCAAACACTAATTTTACACCTGCATTGTCCATATTTCTTATAGAAATAAAATTCTTGGCCATCATAGGATGTGTAGAGCACTAGGGAGTGTTCTAATCCTACCATCCATGAGCTTCAACTTAACTTTTCCTCATCCTATGATTTTGGCTATCGATTCATCTCCTAGAAAAATATCACCCCCATGATACCTTTCATATTCGTAAAACCACTCCTTGTGAACATTCATATGAAAGGATACACCTGAGTTGACCAACCATGCCTCATGATATGCATGTGTGTTTGAAGAATCCAAGTACACATCTCCTCCTTCATCTGTAGAGGTTTTGTGCTTCTGTAGAAGAGGCATCATCAAATTCATTCCCTCTCTCAACAATTTTGGATCTACATTGTTTCTTGTAATGCCCTTCTTTTCCACATTTTCAACATACCTTTACAAAAAATTTGAGAGATTTAGATCTCCCACTTGAGGAATTATTTATATTTCCTTCCTAGGAGTGGCCTCTTGCAAATAAGACATATGTTCTATGTCCTTCCATGTTTTTCTTCCTCATCTCCTTCGACAACAAGGATGAGACCACATCATCGAAGCTTAAAGTAGTTTCATTACTGCCTATGGATACAACGAGAGTATCCCACGAGTCTGGTAAAGAGAACAATAAAATGATACACTTATCTTCATCAGAAATATTAATATCAATATACAATAATTGACTTACCACAATATTCAAGGCATTTAGATTATCTGTCATTGAGTGTCCTGTTGGCACACTTACTTATGCTAAGGGGGGGGGATCAATATGGGACTAATTTTATTTTTCTTACAATCTTTGTTAATTTATTACTTCATCAATCCTAAGTACTTAATGAGAAATGCACATACAAACATATAATCCATAGTACACAAATATTTAATGTGGGAATCCAAATGAGAAAAAACCATAAAACATTTCTTTATAAAATCTTGTAGGCACCAATCTGTTGTTACAATGCTTGTAGGAACCAACCTGCAGGAGACATCAATCTCCTTGACTGAACACCAACTCAACAATAATGTTTGCAGGCCCCAACTTGCAGGAGACACCAATCCCCTTGGTTGAGAACCAACTCAACAATGATGTTTGTAGGCATCGACCTATAAGAGACACCAATCCGCTCAAGATGTAAACAATACCAAATTATCTCTTTCTTTTAAGCCTTCACTTATGCAAGTCTGCTACTCTATATCCGTTTTCATAGTCCTTTATTTGCATAGTTCTAGAAGTTCCTTTGTCCTTGCACCTCCCAACCACCCTTAGACGATCTTCCTTTTGTTCTTCAGCATCCTCAGATGTTTGAGACTTGTAACTTCTTTTCCACGATCCTTACTTACACTTTTTTTCCACACACACACACACCTCATAAAAAAACCATCAAATCATTATTTATACACTTCCTACCTCCACGCATTTATCCACATACAAATGTATGTTTATGGAGTCGGCTTCAAATCTCCTCAAAACTAGGCTATCAACAATCCTTCTAAATCACATGTGATCTGATTCTATGGAAAAATCATGAACTGTGACACTCAACAACCATCTGATCTTCTCTCAAATTAAATATTGATTGTCGATCTTATCTCTTCCAAATCGAGACCATCGGGACCTCAATATTCAACTATACTCCCTTAACACAACCACTATCAGATCATTTATTGATTTGATCTCGAACGTCGATCTATTCTCTGTCCACCAAAACACACAGTAGGTCCTCATGGCTCAACAACTGTTAGATTAAACCAATATTAAATGTGGATTTTCAATCTGCGATCTCATTCCCCTGGATGTCGGGACCATCAAGGTACCGAAACCCTCATCACTTAGAAACCGCCTGATTTGGTCCTTGATTGAATCTCCACTATTGATCTACTCACTACCCATAATTAGACAATTTATCAAAGTCTCACAACGGGTTCACTAGTCTAAGGAATATCTCTTCATACCTCCGTGAACTCCAAATTACACCCTCAAGTTTCACTTCACTCATTTTGCACCTATACTAAGACACATTTTCAATCTTTTTACTATGGGTATACAAGACATTATGAGCCATATGATCTCTCACCCTCTGGACCGTCTAATCTGTGACACATGGTGACCTCCTAGACCATTCAATATTCACCCTCTGGGTCGTCTGATTTACGACAAGTGGTGTCCTCTTGGGTCATAGGATCGATTCCTCATACTTAGACAATTTCACATAGTTCATCATGCTTTGAAATCTCTTTGGAACTTAGTCAATTTTCAATCTCTTCACTGCGGGTCTCCCATACTTAGTCGATTTTTCAAGTCTCACCTTGCTCCGCAAGACATCTCCATACTTATTCATTTTTGATACATCTTTTTCTGACAGATTCTTGGTACTTAGTCAATTTTTCAAGATCTCACAGTGGGTCTGGGATTCTCCTATACTTAGTCAAATTTTGACCTTTTCACTGCGGGTCCACGAGACATCTTCATTCTCTCTTCTCTTGTAAACTCCATATTTCTTATTGATTCTTGACACTCAATCATTTCTTCACTATGTCCTCATACTTAACCAATTTCCATAGATCTCACCGCGGGTCCATGGGTCTACAACATTTATTCGACTCTATATTTGTGACCTCGTCTATCCTATATATTCTCCATACTTAGTCATTTTCTTAGGGCTCACTACATTCAACTAACTCTCCATACTTGGTTAATTTTCAATATCTCACGGCGGTTTTGCGGGTCCTCAATTTTGTGCTCATTTCTTCACATGCTTCTAATTCTCCATCGTGATCACTATTTCTACGATGTCTTGATACTTAGCCATTTTTCAATATCTCTTGTGCTGATGTGGCTGCCATGTGGATGTCTTATTAATGTCCACTAGATGAAGTGGCATCAATACACGTCCTAACACGTAGAGTTGATGTGGCACTGAGGTGGACTTCCTCTGATTTGACATTCATCTGACTAGACACATGGCACTGATGAGGTTGCTATCATGGCATTGACGTGGATGAGTTGGACCACCTATTAATGGAACCTAATATTTTGATCTTAGTCATTGATATTTTAATGATCAACGATAAGGATTTAACCTGATCTTGGTCCATCATTCTCCCAAAAAAAGTTAACTCCTTGAGCATGGTTCCATAACTCTTGTATTTTCTTTCAAGTTACATAAAATTGTTTTCGCAATATTAATCCTTTGAAGTTGTTATTCTTGACAAATGTGGGATATATCAATAGCTTCATTTGAGCCACTTGGACCTCCTTCAGACCTTCCTTTCATGCTCTGTGCTCCCATACTTTGACTCCAACTCTCTTATTTCTACTTAGACCTGAAATAGGATCATCTCGTCCATCTTCCAATTGCATGAATTCTCCTTATGATTGTGTGGCCAAACTTCACTTGGATCGACTGTTCACCGTCATCCCACCTTCTTGATTTCCTTCCTCAATTCATCTTCTACAAGTTCATCTTCATTCAACTTCCAATTTAGATATACCTATACAACCTTGGTTTTATTGGATTGTTTTTTCACAATCATCATTACCTTATGAAATATTATCATTACACAAAACATTATCTTCCTCCTCTGTCTGGTCCAATTCATGTTCTGGATGCTTCCTCTGTTTGTCAGGTTCTAGTTTAATCCTTGGACCTGTCATTCACACAAGGTAGAAATGCAAAAACTTATTAATACAATGCATTGAGACATTCACTGTCTCCCCTTATCATTGACAACAATCAATTTCCTCCTTCTTGTGATATCAATGACATCCTTTGACATCAATGGAACACAATTTCCAACAAAATCCCCCTTTGTCATTGATGGCAACACATAGTTCTTTTGGTACTCCTCTTCTTCTTGGAAGTCTCTCTTTCTGCAAATATCCCATTCTCTTTGTACTATCCTCCTTTGACATCAATGGCAAAGGGATTCTCTCCCCTTTACATTGTACTATGTTCTGTAACCAACCACCTTCTTCTTCTTTTGCATCTTCCCTTGAACTGGTGCACCTATTGTAATGCTTCAGTGAGTGGATGGCATGGGGACCACCCCAACCTCTGTCTAATATATTTGAATGATTATCTAGGAAGAGGCTTTGTAAAGATATCAACAACTTGTTTCTTTGTACCAATATATTTCAGCTTGACATTCTGTTATGTGACTTGTTCTCTTAAGAAATGATACTTTATTGGAATGCGCTTTGTCTTTGAATGCATGGAGATATTCTTGGAAATATTTATTGCACTAGTATTGTCACAGAGAATTGATATTGTTTTAATATGCTCTACCTAAATATCTTCCATTGTTTGTTTCATCTAGAGCACTTGTGTACATTAGGTTGTTGCTGCAATGTATTCTGCTTCTCTTGTAGATAGAGATATTGATGATTGAATCTTGTTGAACCAAGACACCAAACTATTTCCTAGAAAGAATGCTCCACCACTGGTGCTCTTTTTGTCATCCACACTGCCTTCCCAATATGCATCTGTGTAAGCTATTAGAGTAAAATCCTTTCATGTGGGATACCATAAACCAAATTCCAACGCGCCTTTTATATATCCGCATATTATTTTTACTGCATGTACATGTGTTTCCTTTGGTGCAGCTTGAAACCTTCCAACTAACCTTACTACCTACATGATATCTGGTCTTATAAAGGTTGTCAATAAAGAAGGCTGCCTATCATTGATCTGTACAAGGTTTGATTTGCTTCCTTTGATTCATCTTCTTTACTTAGCTTACAACTAGTAACCATGGGTGTGCTGACAATTTTGTAGTATTATGTTCCAAACTTATTTAACATTTCATTGATGTATTTGTTTAAGAAATAAATATGCCTCTCCTGGTCTGAGAAATCTGCAACTCTAGAAAGGGAAATTCTCTAAGCATGGATGTCTCAAATTCTTTTTTCATCATCCACATAAGCTACAATGATTAACATCCGTGCATTATCTACTTTGATGTAAAAATTGCTATCTGTTGGTCCTCTTTTGAATCCTTGTTGTTGCAAGTACTTGTCAAGTCTTGAATACTATGCTCTGGGAGATTGCTTTAATCCATAAAGTGATTTCTTTAATCTTTAAAATTAATAATCATTTTTTGATAATAAGAATCCTTCGTGTTTTTCAATGTACACTTCTTCCTCCAAATCTCCATTCAAGAATGCTAACTTGACATACGTCTAATACACCTTAAAATTATTGAAGATTGCAAATGCTAAAAACATTATAATGGCTTCTAGTCTTGCAATAGGAGAAAATGTTTCTTCAAAGTCAATACCTTCTACTTGAGCATACCCTTTACATACCAGTCTTTATTTATTTATTATTACTTTTCCATATTCATTTAACTTATTTTTGAATACCCACTTTCTACCAATCACATTTTTATGTTTGGGTGTTGAGACAAGTTTCCATGTCTGATTTTTCTCAATCTAGTTTAACTCTTCTTCCATTGCATTTACCCAATGTTGATCATTAATAAATTTTGCAAATCATTTTGGCTATGTTTTAGAAAAAAGAGAGATTTACCTGTTCAGAACTGCTTGCCATTTTTCTGCTAGTTTGAGTCTTAGCATTTTTGTCACCAAGAATTAGGTGTTCTGGATGATTTTTTTGGAAAAACCTGGATGGTGTTTTTGTATCTTGGAATTATGTTTCTTCTTCTTTTTCTTCTTCTTATTCTTTTTCTTGTTCTTCTTCACATGCTTCTTCTTTTTCTTTGCTGTAATCCATTTATTTTTCTTCTAGTTTGTTCTTGTGTGGTAGTTCATCATCTATTATGACATTAATGCTTTAACCAATCTTGTGCAGTCTTTTGTTGTAACATATATAGGCTTATCTTCTTGATGAATATCCAAGAAAAATTCCTTCATCCGCTCTTGAGTCAAAATTGTCTAGATCCTGATCATCTCATTTGATCTAACACTTGCTTCCAAATATTATTAAGTGTTTGACATATGCTAGTCGACCTTTCCATACTTCATACGATGTCTTGTCATAATTGACTCTGATATTCCCTCTATTTAGAATGTAGACAATTTAGTGTAAACTACTTCTCTCCAAAACATGTCTGACGATTTTGTTCATTTAACATTGTCCTAGCAATTTCTTGTACATGTCTGTGTTTTCTTTTTTTTCAACTCATCCATTTTGTTGAGGGGTTCTTGCAGTTGAATATTGTCTTTTTATTCCATGGTTTTCATATAATTCTTCAAATTCATTGGATGTGAACTCACCTCCATTATCTGATCTTAAGCATTTGATTTTCATATCAATTTCATTTTCAACTAAAGCTTTGAATGCTTTGAACATTTTAATGCCTCAGATTTATTTTTGAGAAAGACAACCCAAGTCATTCTTATATAATCATCAATGAGCAACATAAAATAACTTTATCCTTGTAGGATTTTTTTTTCTTATTGGTACACAAAGATCTATATGCACGAGTTCCAATGGCTTGGATGTTGCATATTCCCTTGTATTGAATCTCACCCTTATTGTTTTCCATTCTGAAACTGCTTGCAAATAGTTCTTGAAGGATTTTTTATCTTTGGTATATGTCTTACTACTTGTTTGGTACTGATTTTTCCAAGTTTTCAAACTTCATATGACCCATTCTTTTATGCCAAAACCAAATTTCATCTATTTGTCCCATGAAGCATTTTTCTCCATTAATTTCATCAAGACTACATACATTTTTTGGAGTCCTAATTTCTTTTGCAACCAACTTGCCTGATTTTTCTTTTTTGATTTGACATTATTGGGACTCAAAAGTAAGAGTGTGTCCTTGGTCAAACATCTGGCTTACACTAAGAAAATTATGTTTCAAGTTTTTAACACACAAAACATTTTCCACTTTATCTCTTCCATTGTTAAGACTAAGAGTGCCTTTTCCAACTATCTTTGACCTGCCATTGTCTCCAAAGGTAACACTACCTCCATTCTTCTTCAAGGTGATAAAATTTGTTCTATCTCCTCTCATGTGACTAGATCACCCAATGTCAATGACCCACTTATCCTCATTCTTTTGTGCATGGAGTGCAGCTTGAACGAACATGGATTTTTCTTTCTTTTGTTACCTTTGTTTCTGATTTTTTCAATGATTTTAAGGGCTTCCTCTTCCTGATATTTTTTGAAATTACTTCTGCAAAATTTTTCTATATGCCCAAAATTGTTACAGTTATAACAAATGATGTTATAGTTCAGCGAAGGGGAGAGTGAGTTGTAATTTCTCCTTGATAATCCATGGGTATCTATGTTGTTGTTCCTCATATAATTGTCTTTTACATTTGTTCTATAATTTAGTACTTTATGACCAAAACCATTGCAAGAGTAAAAATAGCCAAAGAAAGAATTTTGGTACCTGACTATGTGATTCCATATTGATTGGAGAGTCTTCTTGATTCTGTCCTTGTGGGGAACATACTGATCTTCCTTCCCATTGTATTCAACCTTGATGTAATTCTTAATTGTATCTGCATAATTCTTGGTGATTTTTGCACTTGACTGTTTTGAAGAGGTTGAGGCTTCTTCATTAGAAACCGCCTTATTTTCACTATACCCAAGACCAGTCCTGTCAAATGGTGACCTTTGACGACTTAGGATGATCTAGGTGGATATTGGTGGCCACCCACTTGTTCCAATTGGCTCCTTTTGTTAGTTGTTAGTTCAACACATTCTTCTATACTTC
Source organism: Picea engelmannii (assembly GCA_009831015.1). Classification (NCBI taxonomy): domain Eukaryota; kingdom Viridiplantae; phylum Streptophyta; class Pinopsida; order Pinales; family Pinaceae; genus Picea; species Picea engelmannii. The sequence continues at coordinate 1,754,358 of ML776734.1, forward strand.
TTTTTAATTGTGGGCTCCACACTTCTGGGGATGTCTGGAGCCCTACAAATATTATAGGTGGATACTGGTGGCCTCCCACCTAATCCAAATGGATTATTTTTTATGTTTTCATGTCAGCACATCTTGTTGTATTTCTAGGGCCGTTTTGGGGCCCTCAAAAATGTTATTTTGGCTCACCAAATTCAAACTGTAGTTGAAGTTAGATTTTGATGGTGTAATGCGTAGTTATTGAAAATACTTTTGCAATGGGATATCACGCACCTAAAACGAAGATTGTATGCAAAATTTACGACTCCGAGAAGTTAATGTACCAACTTACCCAAACAGGGCCAACATGACTTTTAGCGTTTCATCTCCTAGGGTTAGGTTTTTGGATGTCTAGGGTTTTGACATTCCTCTTTAACATAAAAAATGATTTCAGAGCCTCATTGTAATCATATTCTTGTGAATGAGTGTAACTGTCACAACTCTTCTCAAAGATAAAGATGCCACCATTCTAACGAGTCTTGCACTTCCTATTTTTACAGTCTCTTTATAATTCTTTCATTAATAGAAATCAAGTACTGTTGTATTTCTCTGTTTCTGGAAAGTTTCATGAGTATTTCACTGTAATTTGTCTTCTTTCATTCCGTTCCGAACATAATTCAGATCAATGGTATCAGAGCAGGCTACTCTTGATCATTTTTCAGCGCATGTCCCCGGCAAGGTCTGAGTATATATAGTTTGGTCTCAATTTTTTCTCTCTTGAGGAAAATCACTCTCGCACAACCAAGAAACCATCGATGGTGGCAGAAAATAAAGATGATGGAGAAGAAGATTCTATTAACCTGTTGCTCAAGAAAGCTCTCGAACGACAAAGGGCCGAAATGATGGAGAATTTTGCAGACATTCTTCAATGCCTGCCAATAGCAACATGCACATCTTCATCAAGCGACCATTTTGGAGGAACCTCTCCCTTCAAGGTACAAGTTAATTTTGATATTCCCACATTTGAAGGTCAGATAGATGCGGATGCCCTAGAAAAATGGTTAAATCTATTAGAAGGTTATTTCTTTGTTAAAAAAATTCTGACAGGGAAAATATCACCTTCGCACTCCTTAAGGCTCTTCCCATGTCAAACATTGGTGGGAAACTTATTGGGAGCAAAGTTCCACATATGAATTTGGAATCTATGGGGCCGAGCCCACTTGGGATTTTTTTGTGGATGTGGTAAAAGAAAAGTACTATCTTGTTGATAACTTTGAAGACTAGTACATGAGATGGACCACACTGTGACAAGTGAAGAGCCAAACAATGCCGGAGTTCACAAATAATTTCCATACCTTGAGAACCAAGATGGGTATCAAGGACTCCGAGTGGCATATGGTTCTGGAATATCGTGGGGCTATGCATAGGTACATCCAAACTGAAATGGATTTCCTAAAAATATCATCATTGGGAACTTCTTATCGATATGCTGTTAAAATCGAGCAGAAATTTAGGCACAAAAAAAATGGTAATTCAGTTATGAAAATATACAACAACCAAAGAATGGTATGTACGGCTCTAAAAAACAACCCATAGACAACCAGTCCAAGACACATGAAAAAAAGGGTAAAGGGAAGACAAATAATGACATTGTGAAGTGGTGTGACTTCCACAAAATCCCCTGGCACAACCCCAATGAATGTCACTCGAAAAATTCATTGGTGGTCGAGGTCAAAGACACGGATTCGAACCCTGATTTGGAATCTGATCTAGAAAATATTGAAAATAGACAGATCATCGAAACAGACCCCACTGCCTCTGTCGTGACCACAACAATTCAACTAGAAGAATCAGAAGATCCTGAAGAGGGGGAGTTCCTCTTCCATTCACAAATGTGGGTGTAGGGGACCCCGTTGCATTTCATTGTTGATAACGATAGCCAAAATAACCTCATATCAACTAAGGCCATCAAATAATTGGGGTTGTCAACAACACCACACCCGCAACCATACAACATCGGGTGGCTTCACCAGGGACGAGATCTTTGTGTCAGCCAATAGTTCTGCATGTCCTATGGCATCCAACCTTTTAAGGATGAGGCAATATGTGATGTTGCCCCTCTTGATGTATGTGATGTGGTTTTTGGCCAACCATATATGTGGAGATGGCATGTTGTCTATGATTCTAGACCCCATAGTTCCATTATTACTCTGGGAGGTCAACTCTATCGGATACCATAGGTATTTACAACTATTGCTCCACCAAAACAGTGCTGCAAGGTAATATCTCATACTGCAAAATTCATCCTCTTTACATTCTGTTCAAAGGATACACATAAGACTTCTACAACCACTGCATCCTCAACACCTTCTATCCAACAAAAATAGATTGTCAAAGAGAAATAAGATATTGTTTCTTCACCTACAATGGTGCCTACACAATTCCCCTTCAAACCCAAAGACAATAGGTTGGTGGAGCATATTCAACCCTGCCAACAACTGGTTTGTGACAATCTTCCACAGACCAAGCAATACAAATTCTCTAGCAAAGAACGCAACTCACCAAGATTCAGATTTAGAACATGCTTTCCGCTCTTCCCTAGACACTCAATGCAATGGAGACCATTGCTTCCTAAGGGGGGAGGATTGATCCAGGTGGATATTGGTGGCCACCCACCTATTCCAACTTGCTCCTTTTATCAGTTGTTAGTTCAACACGTTCTTATGTACTTCTTTGTAGACAGAGTCAAATTTTGATGGCATAATGAGTAGTTCTCTAAAATACCTTTCCAATGGCCTATCACACGCCTAAAATGGAGATCGTATGCAAAAGTTACGTCCCCAAGAAGTTAATGTACTAACTTACCCAAACGGGGCTCACATGACTTTTGGCGTTTCATCTCCTAGGGTTAGGTTTTTGGATGTCTAGGGTTTTGAAATTTCTATTTAACATAAAAAAGGCCTTCAAAGCCTCATTTCAATCATCTTCTTGCGAATGACCATATCCATCACATCTCTTCTCAGAGATAACGATGCCACCATTCTAGCGAGTCTTGCAATTTGTATTTTTACAGTCTCTTTACAATTCTTTCATTAATAGAAATCAAGTATTGTTGTATTTCTCTATTTCTGGCAAGTTTCATTAGTATTTCACTGTAATTTCTCTTCTTTCATTTTGTTCCGAACATAATCCAGATCATAGGATTTCATTCATGGTTGTAGATCTCTTTTCGAATTTGGTGTTGGTATGTCATCTCCTTTCACCAGGGACGATAGATAATTTCATATTCTGGACTGTTGCACCTATCTTATTTTTCATTTAGTTGGGCTCTTAAGACTTCTTCAATTCTCTTTTCCTCTTCTGCTTGTGTTTTTAAACCGATGTTGATCTTTTCAGTTTCATCAAATCTTTCTTTTAAACCGATCACTTCTTTTATGCACTTTTTCAGTTTCTCCTTCAATAGCTATTTCTTGTTCCTCAGTTTCTCTATTTAATTTAGAGAAGATATGAGCTCTTCTTCAAGATTGACTTCTGCATCCATCTCAGAGTTTTATTATTCTGTTAGGTCTACATTTCCATTTTCTAGGACATTCATTTTATGTTTGACACCCATAAAGAGAATTTCTTCTTTTTCACTATCACTATCATCAGACAAGTTGTTGTATTCATTGGTATATAGATTGTTGTTTTGTTTGTATGCATTTTTCTTCTTTTCGGTCTTACCCTTTTATATTTTGAAACTAGAATCTTATTTCACATTGTTGTTTTCATTCATTGCATAAGGGAATTTAGAAGAAAAGTGTCCTACTCCTCCACAGTTAAATCATTTGAAGGGAATCTTACCTTTGTATTTTCCTGATCCTCTCTTGAGATTTCTAACAAAGATGGCTTCTTCTTCATCTAATTTGTTGTTTGAGGCGTCACTTGTTTTGTGTTTTCCTGTCTTTGTCTTCTTTTATGCCTTGAAGGATGCTTCCTTCCTCTAAGGGTTTTCTTGTTTATCCTTTTCTATCCTCATTTCATATGCAATGAAAATTCCATGTAATTCATACATTGTTAGCTCGTCTAGGTCCTTCATTTCTTCAATGGAAGATATCTTGGGGTTGAATATTTATGGAAGTGACCTTAAGAAATTTTTGCAAAATAATGGTTTCTTTAACCTCTTCGCCCAATCCTCTGATGGCTTTGACAATATTATCTACTCGAAGAAAGTAATTTGCAATACTCTCTTCCTCTTTCATCGTGAGAGTCTCAAAATAACCTCTATGGGTTTGTGATTTTTCCTTCTTTACTTTGTCATCTCCTTCATATATTTTCTTAAGCTTGTCCCACATCTCTTTTGATGAAGTACAATGCATGATTTTGACAAACTCTTATTCTGCCAGGCCACATAGGATTGTACTCATGGCATTGGAATCATAGTAATTGAATTTCTTTTCAATTGGATCTACTGGTGGAGTTTTCGGAGCTTTGTAACCATTCATACCCAAGTGACTTCAAATACATTTTCATTCTTATGCTAAAGAACACATAGTTTGATCCATCAAACAATGGATCTCTGTTTGTAGAAAAAAAAATCCTTATCCATGTGTGTTGCAGGGATTCACCTTCTAGTTGTTAGACCATTCTGAAGGAACTCGCTCTGATACCAATTGTTGGCACACTTACTTATATTGAGAGGGGGTATGAATCAATATAGGACTATTTTTATTTTTATTACAATCTTTGTCAATTTATTTCTTCATTAGTCATAAGTAGTTAATAAGAAATGCACATACACACATACAATCCACAATACACAAATATTTGATGTAGAAACCCAAATGGGAGAAAACCACAAAACTTTTATTTATAAAATCTTGTAATCACCAACCTGCTGTTACAATTCTTGTAGGAAGCAACCTGCAAGAGACATCAACCTCCTTGACTAAGCACCAACTTAGCAATAATGTTTGCAGGCACCAACCTCCTTGGTTGAGCACCAATTCAACAATGATGCTTGAATGCACCTACCTGCAGAAGACACCAATCCCCTCAGGATATCAACAATACTATATTATCTCTTTCCTTTAAGCCTTCACTTACATAAGTCTTCTACTCTATCTCTGCTATCATAGTTCTCGATCTGGACAGTTCTAGAAGTTCCTTTGTCCTTGCACCTACCAACCACCCTTAGACGATCTTCCTTTCATTCTTCATCATCCTCAGACCTCCGAGCCTCAGAGATTATTTTCCACAATCCTTACTTCCACTTTTTCTCCACACACACACACCTCATAAAACAACCATTAAATCATTATTTATACACTTCATACCTCCATGAGTTTGTCACATACAAATGTATGTTCATGGAGTTGGCTTCATATCTCCTCAAAACTAGGCTATCAACAATCCTTCTAAATCACATGCTATATGCTTCTCTAGATAGAGAATGAACCATGATTCTCAGTAGTTGTCTGATATTCCCTTGGATTAAATCTCAACCATTAATTTGATCTCCTTCATATCAAAACCATCGGGACCTCAATCTTCAATTATACTCCCTTAACACAACCACCGTCGATCTATTCTCTGTCCACCAAAACATGTAGCACGTCCTCGTGGCTCAACAATCGTTAGATTAAACCAATATTAAATGTGGACCATTGAACTTCAATCTCATTCCCATGAATGTCAGGACCATCGGGGTACCAAAAAACTTAACACCACCTCGTCACTAAGAAAATGTCTGATTTGGCCCTTGATTGAATATCCACCATCGATCTACTCACTACCCATACTTAGAAAATTTATCGAAGTCTCACTATGGGTTCATGGGTCTGAGGAATATCTCTTCATACCTGCGTGACCTCCAAATTACACCCTCAATTTATGCTACACTCATTTTGCACCTATACTTAGTTGTATTTTCAATCTTTTCAGTGTGGGTCTACGAGACATCATGAGCCGTCTATTCTCTCGCCCTCTAGACCATTTGATCCGTGACATGTGGTGACCTCCTGGATTGTCCAATATTCACCCTCTAGGCCGTCTAATATGTGACAAGTGGCATCCTCTTGGGCCATAGGATCAATTCCTCATGCTTAGACGATTTCTCATAGTTCACTGTGCTCCACGATTTCTTTATCTCTTAGTCGATTTTCGAACTCTTCACCATAGGTCTCCCATGCTTTGTCGATTTTTCAAGTCTTACTGCGCTTTGCGGGACATATCCATACTTAGTAATTTTCGAGACATCTTCGTCTGATGGATTCTTGGTACTTATTCGATTTTCCAATATCTCATAGCGAGTCTGCGATTCTCCTATACTTAGTCAATTTTTGACATTCCCACCATAGGTCCGCGAGACATATTCATTCATTCTTCTCTTGTCGATTCTATCTATCCGAATGATTCTTAACACTTAGTCATTTCTTCACTATGTCCTCATACTTAGCTAATTTCCATAGATCTCACCATGGGTCCATGGGTCTACAACATTTTTTTGAATCTATATTTGTGACCTCGTCCGTCCGACCGATTCTCCATACTTATTCATTTTTTGAGGTCTTGCCGCATTTGACCATATCTCCATACTTATTTGATTTTCAATATCTCACTGTGGGTTCACGGGTATGCGGGTTCATTCTCGTTTCTTCACATGCTTCTGATTCTCCATTGTGCTCATTATCTTTGCGATGTATTGATACTTAGCCATTTTTTGAGATCTCATGTGTTGATGTGGTAGATGGGGCGGCTTTTATGTGGATGTCTTCTTCATGCCAACTGAATGACATGGAATCGGTGCATGTCCTGACATGTGGCATTGATGTGGCATTGAGGTAGACTTCCTATGATGTGGCATTCATTTGATTGGACACATGGTGGTAATGAAGTTTCTATCATGGTGATGACGTGGTTGAGCTGGCCAACCAAGTACCAGACCCTAATATTTTGATCTTAGTCATTGATATTATGATGATAAACAATCATGATTTAACTTGATCCTGGTCCATTATTCTCCTAACGAAAGTTAATTCCTTGCACACGGTCGGGCCATAACTCTTATATTCGCTTTCAAGTTACATAAAAATGATTTCATAATATAAATCCTTCAAAGTTTTTATTCCTCACGAATGTGGGATATATCAATAGCTTCATTTGAGCCACTTGGACCTTGTTCAAACCTGCCACGCACCCTCTGTGCTCTCAGAATTTGACTCTAGCTCTCTTATTTCTACTAGAACATGTAATAGGATCATCACATCCATATTCCATTTGTACAAATTCTCCTTATGCTTGAGCAACCTAAATTCACTTGGATTGACTATTCATCGTCGTTCTAACTTATCGATTTCATTCCTCAATTCATCTTCTATGGGTTCATCTTTGTTTGGCTTCCAATTTCACTACACTTGTGTAACCTTGGTTCTATTGGGTTGATTGTTCACAATCGTCATTACCTTATGAAATCTTATCAACTCACAAAACATTCTCTTCTTCCTCTGTCTAGTCCAATTTGTATTTTAGACACTTGCTATGTTTTCCAGGTCTCGGTTCGATCCTTGGACCTATCATTCACACAAGGTAGATATGGAGAAAATTATTAACACAATGAATGGAGGAATTCATTATCTCCCCTTATCATTGAAAACAACTAGTCTCCCCTTGCCTCACGGGGCATTCACCTTGTTGACCAATATCTTATCACATTCATTCATAAAGGGGTTTTTTAAATTATGAAAAATGAAGTCAATATATTGTAGTTATTGGGGGGGATGTGGGGTCTCAAGGGGTTTACAGGTATTGGGGGGCATAAAAATGAGTATCTAATAAAAATAAGGGTTTCTTTTATTGGAAAAAATGTATTGGGAGGGGGCTTCAATAAAAGGATTTTGGGAGGTATTTATCAATATCTAGTGAAATTAGGGGTATTCTTTAATATCCCACGAACACGAGCGCTATGTCACAGGTTCACTAAGTGAAGACCCCACGCCCTTCCTGTGATATCAATGATACGCTTTGAAATCAATGACAACACAATTTCCAACATCTCCATCTTTCATCCTTAGGTTGTATAGCTTCTTCCGCTGGAATAATTTGTTTACCAAGAACTTAGACATATATAAAGCCCCTAACTTATCTCATAATTCCTTCGTTGTAGTTTCCCCTAACACATTCAATAATACTAAATTTGAGAGGCACAACTAGATTGTGCTCTTTTCCTTTCGATCCAACTTTTTCTAGTATTTTTTTGACATTCTCATAGATGGAGTTCCTAGATCCACAATGATCCATTGATCTTTGTCTACCAAAATATCTTCCGTCTCGAGCTTCCATGACTCAAAACTTTTCCCATTAAATTTTGTGATCTCTATTTTTTAACTTCTCAACATTTCTTTTCACCACAAGAATCAATATCGGAGAGCTCCCACTATAACACATTTTATCACAGACCTGAGCCAAACCCTTAGCCACAAAGGTGTCCCCCTGAAGCCAATAAATGCTTTAATACCAAACATAAGTTTTAAACCTTTTACAGTAATGCGATGCACACACAGATTCTTAAAAACAGAAAAGGACACAATTTCAATCACACATATACATAGATATTTACCCTAGAAACCCAAATCGATAAAACCAACAACCTTTCTAGAGCCGCACCTCTAATTCTTACTCATAATCAAACTTCAATATTTACAATACAATATATAGGATCCCGCGACTTCAAAAACCACTAATCCATTCACTCAGATTAGACCACAACCTTAATTCCTTAATTGAAATTACAAAACCATGGGCTAAGACACAAATCCACTCATGCACCAAAAAACTACCAAAAACGAAAACCACGTGTTGAAAATTGCTAAAAACGGACGAAAAAACCACCAAAAAAACAATTTGGGGGCTTTGCCCCTCTGCAAACCCCCTATGACCCCCCCATTGCACCCGACACAATGTAGCATGTGGGGTTAGTTGTGCAAAGAATATAACACATACCCAACAACATAGTCACTATTGTTAGTAGGTTAAACCATAATCAAGCATGGTCAACCAAGTCAACATAATCAACCGTACTTAGTGATTGTTGATTGGGTCAATCATACTCAACCAATTTCAACTTTGCTCAAACATAGCAAGATCTACCATTTATATTATCAACATAGTCAACATGGATAACTTGTCATAACCACATACTTAAAGGTGGTTGATATACCAACAAATAAATATAGTCAATAATAGGCAACCATATTCAATCATAATTAATAATATAAACAATACTCAACCATTGTTAGCCAAATATAGTTAACCATGGTCAACTACAATCAACCATAGTTAGCAAAGTAAAGATCACATTGTGGAAGTTTCAATGCATGATAACCATTATAGAATGTTGTAATGCAACATAACTCTTGTCTAATGCCCTATAATGCTAATTAACAATTGTGAATTTTGCAATGCGACATAACTCTTGTCTAATGCCCTATAATGCTAATTAATACTTGTGAATGTTGCAATTCAATATAATTCAACCAAGGTCAACTATATTCAACCATATTTAACCCTTGTGAAACATTGAATTACAACATAACCCTTCTGAAATGTCATAATGCAAAGCATCACATTTCATCAATTCAACAACATTGTACAAATTTAATTAAAATAAACCATAGTAACCACTATTAACCATGCCAATCATAATTATCCAAATTCAAATATGGTCAATTTTTAGCCAATTCTACCATAATAAACCCAAGTCAATTATGGTCAAACTCAACCAAATCTAAATAGATTCAACAACAATCAACCTCATCCAAGTCAACCATAGTCAACCACGAGCAACCATAGACAACCATAGTTAGCAAAGTCAATCAAAATGAACCAAGGCCAACCATAATCATCAAAATCAACCATAGTCAATCGCAATCAATGATATGCACCCAATGTCGACCATAATCAATCTCAACTAGACGTAGCCAAGTCAACCATAGTCAACCAACGCTAATGAAAATCAATGAAAGTCTACCTCAATCATCCAGGTCAACCATAGCTAACCATGATTGACCATAATCAACCATAGTCAACAAAGTCAACCACATTCAACTAAGATGAACAATAGCCATCCAAGTAAACCATAGTCATCCATGTCAACTATAGTTCATAAAAGACAACCAAAGGGAAACAAAATCAATCATGATTTTCCATGTCAACCAAAATCAACCAAAATAAAAAAAGGTCAACCATAGTCAACCATCTTATATCACAAAAACTAGAGTCAACCAAAGATGACAAATGTCGACTTGTATAGTCAACCAAAGTGAACCAATTTGTTAATTGAAGTCAACTATACTCAATTGCATCAAGCCATGGTAAAACAAAATCAACAAATCTCAACCATAGTTAGAAAGTTCAACCATAGACAATCTAGGAAACCAAGTCAACCACAATTAATTGTTGTTGCCAATGGGAAACCATATTGAACCAAAGTCAATTACAATGAAACTTGACCACACTTAGCTAAGTCAATAATATGCAACCGAACTCAATAAAAGTTAAGCTTAATCATCCAAGTCAACCAAAGTCAACCATGTTCAATCATGGTCAACTATAGTTAGCAAAGTCAACCATAGTCATCCAAGTCAACCATATTAATCAAAATTCAACCATATTAATCCAAAATCAACCATAGTTGACCATTATCAACTTCAATCAACCAAATCCAACTACAATAAAACACAATCAAGTGTTGTTAGTCAAGGAAACCACATGCACCTAAGCCAATTGTAGTTAGCCAAATCTAATAGAATTCAATCACAATCAACCACCTTTTGCTAGGTCAACTAGAATAAACCAAGTCAACCAAAATCGACAAAGTCAACCTATTGATGATGGAAAAATCCCCTTAATCAACAACAGGGGTTACCCTCGATGAGAAGTCCCAATTAAATCTCTGACCGTTTGGGATAGGGAACCCATCTAGATTCTGGCCCGACAACCATTTTTGGTTTGGGTTTACCAATTACAGCCTGGTCCACCGATGATGGTTTCTAATCTAAAGAATGCAATGAAACTAATCTAAAATGCATGCATTTGGATGAAAATAAGATAACCATAAAGCAGTCATAGAACCAATCGTACTCTTATTAGTGGCCCGAGAAATAGTTCACACATAGCATAAACAAGAATATGAATAAACAACTGCAAACCCATAATAGTCTAGCATTTAAACAATCATTTACAATCCTACGTCCGCAAATTCAGACAAATATTCCCTCAAGAACATAAATAAGAGTGTAGAGAACATATAATAGAATAGTCTATAATACGAAGTACATTCTTACAAAACCAGAGTGCTGAGAAAAATGCAATAGAATAGTCCACAACACGTGCAACACAAGAATTAAAGTTCTCTAGAAAATAGCTTGGTTAAACAGGCTTCTCCTCATTAAAAGTTTAAGCAATAGTACATGAAATCTCAAAGAGCCAAAATCCCTTTATTCAGATACAATACCCCTTTTTATCGAAATTCATCTTGATTGTTGGCCTTCTGCCTCCCCCCCATGAAATTTCATTTTCAAACTTTTGTCCTTATCTTATTTGGAATGATGAGGGAATAAGGACAACATAAATGTTTATAATTTAATGTATGTCATACATCATATGTAGTTACATTTCAAATTTGTGTTTTAGTGCTAGTGGGCCATCATAGATTTTGGACATAATGCACCTCACACACGGTGATGAATGATATGGACATTGGGAAACTCTTCTTCCTCCAATTTGATGTTCGACCATCATGGGATTCAGATTTATTCTTCAGCCAATTTGAACTTGATTCCCTTTCACTACTCCTCTGTTGTTGTGACAAATGTTGTTATTATTGCTACTCTATCATCCTTGGTTGTAGATCACATTTGTGAGGGCACTGTTGCATACTGGTAGATTCATCCTTTCCTTGATGTGTAACAAATGTGTCTTCATGGTTTTCTTCACTCACATGCTTCCTATCCGGATTGTTGAGTACAACCTTCTTTTAGCATTGGTACTTGGCACCATTCAACACATAATAGATGAGTGACCATAGTATAATGTCAAAATATAATCTCAAAACCATGCATTTAAACCTATAGAAACAAATATTTGGTTGAGTGAGAGTTCAGATATGTCTCATCGAGTTCAGTTCCTGGTCCCTCTGATCCTGGTTGAAGTATTGTGTTTCTGCCTAATTTTTGGGATTTTGTCACTTGGTGCTACTGTTAAATCCTGCAAATTGTGAAAAAATGGTGAGGCATCTCCTAAATCATATGACTTTGAAGTTACATATCTTAGAAATACATTTACAATGGTATAAGGAACCCGTGAAACAAGTATCAAATTCAAATGTTATGGCTCAAATACGAAAGGAAGTTTTGTGGGTCTATCACTATATCAACACTGGGAGAAAGATTGAGCTCTGTTGTATCGACGTTGGAAGAAGGATTGAGCTCCGATATGTCGATGAAGATGAAGTGATTCCACTAAAATTGGGTGTATAGAAGAGAAATCGGTGATCTCCTTCGTTGGTGAATCAATGGTTGAGGCAAGTCTTAAAATGTTGAGGAAGCTCCAATCATGTAAGGTTGCATGATCTCGCAAGTGATTGTTGCAGTATCATAGCTTAAATCATGTTTCCATATTGTCATGTTGGAGTTTAAACCCTATTCCAATACTGTGCATTGGAGCTTAAACCAAGTTTCAATTATTGGTGTACTATGTGTGAAATCAGATCAAGTAGTTGAGTATTGGTTTAAATCTAGGCTTAAAACTAAGTTTAATGTAAAACAATGTTTGAATATTAAAAAATAATAAAACAATATTTAAAAAGG
>ML776734.1:1767274-1801271 GCA_009831015.1 Picea engelmannii
CATAATAAGGAGGGGGGTCATGGGTTGTGCCCCCCTCCACCTCACCATACCAAGTTATATTAAACTATGAAAAACTCACACCAATGTACACGCATATCGATGTCTAAAACTTGATCAATGGTGGTGTATCAGAGGTGATCTAAATATTGTGGCTGGTGTAACGGTAGTCGATTATTCATTGAGTGCCAGCATGTATCGGGAGTTGATCCTTCATTCCACACCGACTTGTATGGGGAGTTGCTAATTTTTTGGACTACGCAACGTGGTGGTGAGGAGGGCTTGTTAAACACACACATGTTTTTTGTTTTGAGCATGGAAAAGGTAAGTTGGAAGGGGGAGGCACGTAGGTGGTGGCCCTCCCCATTCCACATCATATGCCCCCATGACGCCATATTAACTTCACCTTGAGCCATGAAAAAGAAACTATTAAACCATGCTATTAAATTAACTCCCTTTTAATCCGTTTTAAAATTTATTTGAAATTAAATTAAATTCGAACTTGATTATGGGACCTCACCCTAAGGGGGTCAAGAGATTCTAACCCATGACCAACAAAAACTTATGTCTAGAGCTCTAGACAAATTGAACTAACCCTCATGGCTAAATTATTTATTTTTTTATTTAGTTATCCTACTTCGTGGATGGAAACTACACCTTGACTAGTGTCCAAAAATTGCAACAAAGACATTTTTTAATGAAAGTCTAGGTCCCGTTCTCAGTATTGCTTCACCCAAATTCCATTCCATCAGTTCTTGTGTTATCTATGTTATATAGGATCTTAATCCATCCATGGGAGTTCAGATTCTCTATTAATCGCTGAGAAATAATATCTTGTGAAAAAAACCAATTGATGTTTGGCACACTTAACATTGTTTATGAGATGGGAGGACCAATTCTTATTTGAGATGCAATTTAGAGCTAGAGTAAGTCTTGTATTTGTTGTAATTAACTCACTTAACAATAAATGATAATTTCATGATCATGGTGTTGTGGAGCATCCCACAACAATGCCCCCATCTTTCTAAATTTTATGGGGCCCCCAAAATCTTTTCTCCTTTTTCTTTTTGCGCCTATATTTTTCCCTAAAACACTGGTATCCTTACTTTTCTAAGAAAACCACAGCCCTAACTAACTATGATCTTAGCACTCCGATCATTCCATCTCTCATCCTACTTTCTTGCTCAGTGCCCCAAAGTTCATGCTAACTTGTCAAGCTACCACTTGCCCAAGTGGCATCTAAAGATTGGATTGTTCTCTGCCTCATTTTATTCCTTTCTTAAATAAATTGTCTTTATCACTTGTAGAATATAATTGTGTTTCTAAGGTATCGAAGGAATATTACCTTCGATACCATCCTCGTCGGGACCCCTTTTAAACATCACCTTATCACACTCTGAAAAGAAAACTCTGATGGATTTTTTACCCTTCTCGTGCATGTCCTGCATGTTCTCCTAAACCGAAAGAATATTCTTCAATACCTTTATCATCATAGCTCAAACTTTCCATATATTTTAAAACCCTAGCATCCAAACCCTGAAATCCGATAAAACACACGATTTAGCATGCCTTTCCAAGCAACGAATATTACGTCGATTCCTTTCCCTCAGGTTTTGGTTTCGCACTCATCATGATTTACCCCGACATCAATACCCCGACGGGTCCCACCTCAGTCCATATTACTATTCATTGGCTGATGTGCCATGCTCGCACATTGGCCCATGTGTTAGGGAATATACCTTCAATACCTTTCCCGTCAGAGTTCAAAAAAATATCGATCTTTCATGCTCCGAGAGCTCGACCCCGTTAATGGTCTTATTCGAGGATGTGGTTTAGCACTCCCCTCGATGTTTTAATCAATGTTCCTAAACCACTTAATAATATTTAATTTTGGAAATGATGTGCATTAACGGGAAAAGTTAAGATCGGATTTGGCAAGATCCTCGTACACACATGAGTTATGGCATACCCGTTCTAAGTGAATGTGCATTACAAATTATAAAAACACCCTTTTAGGACACAACTTGCACCGTAAGATTTCAAAACTCAGTTCGAAATTTTTTATTTTCGTCTGGACTCCCTCACTCACTAAGATTGTCGTCTCTATTACTGCAACTTCCTACTTACCAGTAACCTTTGGTTTTCTATTGTTTAACTAGTTTTTCATTATTTTAGTTAATGCTTTATACGTAAGATAAGCTTATATTTCATTTAAACATGTTATTGCAGGTTAATATGGTTATTCATCATGGCGAGCCAGAATCCCAAAAGATATAGGAGTTTGATTTACTTCAAGGGTCTCACAGGACCCAAATCATAGTCCTGACTAGTCGAAAATCTGGTGAATGATACAATTCCTCATACTGGCGAGGCATACTACCCCTGATTTGAAGAGATCCACAAGATTTTTGAATCCACTGAGTTTCCTGAAGCCAAAAAAGACTTAGAGGTGTACCCGAATATCCTAAAAAGCATAATTCACCGGGTAGCTACTAGGGCACATCTATTCCCATATAACGAGGCAATATAGTGGTGCCTCAAACAATTTGGCGCTTCCACAACACACATCATGATAAAAAAAGGAGATTGAGTATCTTCTCTCAAACTAGAGGATAATTGATCCAGGTATCAAATTCCCACTACTACTTGCTCATTGAATGAACCTTTCCTAAAAGGGTTCACCCAGGAAAGAAAAGGACTAACAAAATAGATGAAACACTGGTGGGAGGATGAGGATGAGACTCTTAAACAAGGACAAAAACGAGTCCCCACCCATAGGATTAAAACGCCTTACAAGATACTGATGACCATGCTCTGCCAATTATATTGAGAAGAGAAGAGTACACACTTCCAAATTGACTAGCTTCCATTAGCGCACACCGTAGTTAAGACATGACAAATATTTAACTGGGTGGATATCTTAGCCTATAACATTTTCCTACATGCTAAAAATCTCCCAGGTACGAAAAATCCATGTTTTTATATGTATGCTTATATGATAGACGCCATTTGTTCATTAGTTCATTTTCCCGAATTGGGATGGAATTGGAATTGAAGTCTGCCCCCCGTTCATGTGTATTGCTCCCAATTATGGAGCGTAAATTTCAAACAACATTTTTATGAGATTTTCAATTTATTCCTCACACCTCTGCATTAAGTGTGTTTCATCTTTCCTAGACACAGGATATCCTTTGAGGCTAGAAATGGGATGAAAGGGGTGGTTGATTGGTTTTTCTACAAGTATTATTCGTTCATCAGGGTTTACGAGACCACCAGGGCCCCACATATCTTGCATTATTTTGTCCTAGACTAATTGATGATAAGAGAAATAACATATCAAACAATGGGGTCTGGGGTCACCTCATTGTTTCAAACCAATAGTAAAAGACTATGGCCAGTCTTCCCTCTCCACAGTGAACGTTTTTGCATCTCCAACGCTCAACACACAAGGAAGGAAGTTGAGACCTTACAAGAGTTAATCCTATGCTTGGGTGAACCCAAAGGCCATGATCCTCATGAAATAGCTATTATTCACGTCAAGTACATCGGAATCACTCATCCAAATATTCACATTGTGGATTTTGAGGAGGATTAGTTTAAAGGAGTACTCTCGTATGATGAGGTCCTACACCATCTACCCCATGACATTGCAAAGCGAGAACTTGATCTTGAACAAGAAGAATTCAAGATGGAAACTTTTCCCAATTCCATAAATTATGTCAGCAAGATAAAGATACCGACAATACAAAAGAATAGGAGAAGACAAAAAAGGAAGAACAACTTGAGTAGAAAAGGCTCCAGGCGGAGCAAGAATTTCAAAGAAGACAAGCTGAGGAAAAGATCGGAGTATAACGTGAACACGCGACACATCAGGCTGCTCTGTAGAAGAAGAAAGAAGATGAAGCTAAAAATTTAGCAGAGGATGAAGAAGAAAAGAGGATAGTTGATGAAGCACAAGCCAAAACAATGGCTGAAGAGGTAGAGGCAAAGTGATTGGCCGAAGAGGCTGAAGCAAAGAGGAAAGTTGATGAGATTACAAAACATAATCTAAACTAGGACCCAAGCACCCCATCGATGACCACCCTAGGCATCATGAATATATCTCCTCTGGAGTATATCCCCTAAGCTCCATACCAGGGGATTCCTCCCTTTCTTCTCAGGATCTAAATTTCGAAGGATCTATATTCGCCATTGGAAACTACTATTATGACAACAAAACTAGAAGTATCGAGAAGAGATATTTGAAAAGAAAAAGAGGAGAGGACTCCAAATCAAAGTCACATGCAGGAAAGATTTTGGAATGGAAGGTCAGCCCTAATCCTGAGGAGAATGTAGTTCATGCGGCTTCAACGCTCAATGCTTTTGCAGGACTAAACGCCTCTTCTGTTTTGGAGGTAACTAATTCTCTGAACACTTCCAGGATCGGGGTAACATAGCTCAAAATAGAGCTAAAGGATGTAAAAGACCAATTCTACATAGATGTCTAGTAAGCTGTCAGTGCAACCGAAAGCCTAAAATCAAGAAAGATAAGTGGTGTCCTACATGTACACAGAGACAACATGAATGAAGAGTTTGAAAAGAGGATGAAAATCCTATGGGTCACCCATAGGGAGGAGTTGGAAGTAGAAAAACAGAAACTTAGTGTCATTCAAGAAAAGACTAGTGCCTCAACAGGTACCGTGGAATCCATCAAAGCTCAAGCACCAGCTATCAACAAAGATCTAGCTAAGGTAATGAATGGGCTCCTTGGTCTATTGATTGATATACAAGTAGAGTGGAAAGACCAATTAAATATGTAGATCACTCTGATTGAGACTCAAGGAAGGTATCAAGAAGCTAGTGAGGCTTTTTAGGAGATGGTAAAATGGCAAGACATGATACAACCTATACCTACCTCCCTACCAGTTTATTCGAAAAGAGAAAGAATCAGGTACCAAATGTATTTTGACACCAGAAAACCTCTCTTTGAGAGTGTCTATTCCACCCAAGGGGTGGTTTTGACACATGCGCACAATTGTAGAAAAATGCTAATGATCTCGTAGAAAAGGCAGGGATACATTCATTGCAATCAATAGATGAAACAACTTCTGTCAACACCAAGGTGGTTGAAGTGGAAGATTTAAAGAAGGCCAGTCAGACAAGCATTCAATATTTGATGGTTTTTGATGAAAAAAGAATTGATGAACATATGTTATTTCCTACTCGTCTTACCCAGAATATTTGATCCTTTGTAAATGCCACGGTTGAGCAGTTACAACAAGACGCAACCACAAAAGTCTGTAACAGAGAATTAGTCTTAGAGATATTGAAATAGAGAAATATCTAGAGAATTTTTAATGCCTACTTCACTTGGAAGGAACATGAAGACAAACAATATGAGCATACAACGTCATGATTGCTAAATTTTCCATTTTTTGTCTATATGTTGTTTTCTCCTGATACTGTAATATTTGCTGGAAAATGAAGAGTCCTTATTATGAAATGGCTCAAATTTTTTGTAATCATCACGAAAAATGATTGTAAAGGGAGGCCCCTCACTATATAAAGGGGGCTCTATCCATTTGAAAGGGACTTTAGTCTTGGAACTTAGCAGGAAAATATTTTTACTGAAATTTATTTTTTGAATCCAAGAGACATTTTGAATTTGAAGATTATGGTATTGATATGTGTGAATGACATTTTTCTGTTTATGCATTTCTTTGTCTGTAACCTATGAATTTTATTTGACGAATTACTTCACAATTAATATTTTCATTTAACAGTTATCATGATTCCTCATGATGAATACAACAATAGCATGATCGCGTTAAGTTTATCAATTCTTTGGTTCATACAGATTATGCTATCAAATAGTCGTATAACTTATGTCATGAAATTATTCTAATAAAGTAATATACATCTCTCACTGTATTCATTTATTATGTTATTTTTCTCCTGATCAGGATAGTTAGATTAAATAACATTAGTTTTAAACTGCATTTTATATTACTGGTTGTATCTTTGCGTTTAAGGTCAATCAATTGTGTTTCTTTTCTTTTTTTCTCATTATTTTTAAATTCATTTGAGAACCTTAGGTTCTCAGATTCATATTTTAGTTAGTATTTAGTCATCTTTTTGTTATTATTTTAGTTAGTTGGTAAGCAGGCCAAAATATGGTTAGAAGCACTATCCCAAACAAGAGCGGGTCTAGTTGGGACTTGTCACCAGGCATTTATCCTCAATTGATTGAACGGGTCATTCTGTCCTGTCAACAAAATGGCGCCAGAAGGAGGACCACAAAAATAAATGGCTACAAATAGAAATTTGAATTCTTCCCGTTCTGCCCCACAAGTAATCTTTTCCTCCACAACTAATTCCCATCAATTTTGCTCTGAACATAATGACTTCCCTTCAAAATATACGGTAAATACTCCAGATTAGGTTAACACTCATCTTGTTTCCTCTCATCCCGAAACATCTTTCTCTTCTCCTCAACCTCATATATTAACTATCTTAGAGATTGACTCTCTGGTCAGGCATTCAATAGAACAAACCAATAGAGCTCTGACTAGACAACGTAGTAGAAAAACTAGACAACTTCCATTAGATTACTCTCTGCCTGAAAATCAAGAAAATATTCATCATACAGATCCCTATTTTGCTAACCCATACTCCTATATAGAAAATCGTTCGGTCGGGACTCCTTAATATCACGTTCTTGAAGACACATTTGATTTCCTTGAGGCTTTAGAATTCAATATTTAATATCATATTCTTGTCGACGGAGCAGGAGGTATACCACCCTCACCTCTCGAGTCTCCCCCTCACACACCCAAAAATGAGTCGGAGGATAATTCCAAAGAAGGGGACGGGTGTGAGAGTGAATTCAAAGATAAACCCTATCAAGTCATTGTATATCAACCCCTGAACATGGGCAGAGTGAATGCAAACCGAAATCCTCCTCCTTACCAACCTTGGTTGTTTGTTGATGTAGTTGTTGTACCTGGAATTCAACATGAAATTCCCAAACACCCTGAGAATTTCCTACCTAAATTTGACCCCAACAAAAAGGATTCAGTCGAGAACCACATTAAGAAGCTTTTGTTGGTTGTTAGGTTACAAAGCATTCACCATGAAGACTTTGTATGTCGTTTGTTTCCTATTACCTTCAAAGAAAAAGCATCTACATGGTATTTCTATCTAGAAGAAGCTTTCATTCCAAACTAGAGGACTTTTGAAAACTCTTTCCTCCAAAAATTTGGCAAAAACAAGACACCAACCACCCGGGTCCTCAAACTATGAAGAGTCAAAATGGATGTCGAGGAATTAGTTACTAATTACAATCAACGGTTCCTAACTTCGTTAAAGCGAATCCCAAGGGCCTCAAAACCCGTTGAAGATGTCACAATTGAATTTTATACATCTAGTTTACCCATGTCCATGGCCATGCATGTTAAAATTTCTGAAAAGGATACTCTAGAAGAAGATTTCCAAGAAGCCCTTAAATTTGAGAAAAATATGTTAAGTTTAAACGATAGTTCCAATTCAGAAACATCTAAAGATAAAGGTAAAAAAAAATCCTCGCATCTAAATCCGGTGAAGATAAAAAAAACTTCTGATTTGATGGATATGGAATCTCTTCAAAGAATTATTAAAAAGATATCCAACGACTTAGTTGACCTAAAAAGAGGTAATGGAGAGGGATCTTCTATTCAGAAAAGTTTTTTCAAGTTCCCACCTAAGAAACATAGTAACACTCCCCAAACTAGCAAAGCCTCCCCCTCTCAGATGGAAGACATCGATATGGAAGATATTGTCTAGGCCCTTCAAACCTGGGAAACAAAGAATATGGGTGAAAATGTTGATGAAGGGAATAGAAATCAGGAACAACAAGAACAGTCACATGATTCTGATGAGCAAGTTGAGAAACAATTAAATGGTTTTTGGGACATATTTTTTAGATAATATGAAGAAGAAGCGGAAGATGTACACATCTCACAAAACATCGTAACCACTAGGAGTGTTGGTAAGAATATTCTTGATAACACCCATGGAATTCCTAATCTTGTTTCTCCCACTACCACTACTCCCAAATAACCTTCTCTTTCAACCAATACTACCCCTAATTCGTCCAATAATACTTCCCCCAATCCCAAAACAATAGATCAAACAACGAAGTCAAATATTTCACCTACACCCTTGGCCAAATTGGAATATGATTTTTTAAAAGATCTAAAGAAAAGAAAAGCCAACATTTCCTTGTTTGAACTAATGAAAATTCAACAAATCCAAGAAAATTTCATTAGAACGTTACAAGGTAAGACTTGTCCTAGCTTTCATGAATCAAAATCAGGAAACAAAAAGGTAATCACAAAGTTAACTTCGCCTAATAACAATATGCCTTCCAAAATCCAGGTGGAAACCAATGCATCTTTAATAGGTCAAAGATCCAGGTCCAACACTCCTCCTTTCCTTATCACTTTTGAAATCTTCAATAGGAATGTGCATAATTGCATGGTGGACTTAGGAGCTTCATCCAATGTCATGCCCCTTAAAGTCTGCGAGAATCTTAACATCAAACCCAAACTATCTAACATTCATATTATCCATTTAGATAGAACTAATGTTAAGGTGGCCGGGGAATTGAAAAAAGTGTTGATTAGGATGTCTTCTAACCCATAAGTTCATCAAACCATAAATATAACAGTAGTGGACGTTCTTGATAATTATGGTATGATCTTAAGTCGAGATTGATCGTCCACATTGAATGGTTATTTTGCTACCGATTGGTCCCATCTATGGCTCCCTTTCAATGGTAAAATGAACCAAATTAGGATTGACAGAGAAAGGTCTATGAAACATGTAGTCACTGATTTAAACGATCCAAAAGAATCGATGATTCTCAATCATTCCATTCTTGGGAATTATTCATTTGAGATGTTTTTTGGGAATTTCACAGTTGAACCATCAACTCTTGTTGCATCAAACACTAAATAAAAAATCCTTCATTACACCTAGATTACTAAGACCAGTTGCGATACATATTATCAGACTAACCATCCCGTACAGACTAATGTAGTTTTTAGAGATAAGTTAGAAAAATGAATTGATTCTACTAACCTTTTGAAAACCAAAAAATCTAAAAATTCAAAAATATCATTTGAAATAAAAAAACGTGATCCTAATATGTGGATATTATTCTTCGATGGATCAAAATTCTTAGAAGGTGCAGGAGTGGGTTGTATACTAAAAGACCCAGAAGGTACTAAAATGTTAATCGCATGCAGATTGGAATTTCCTTGCACCACCAACATTGTCGAATATGAGGCCATTGCACAGGGAATTAGGAAGGAAACTAACTTGAAAGCACACAAAATCAAGGTATTTGGTGACTCTGAAATCATTGTCAAACAGGTACAAAATACCATTCCCTGCCTTTCAAGTCACTTAAAAAATTACTAGTCTAAGGTTTAGGGGATAATTAAATATTTCACTTCTTTCAAAACTAACATCATTCCCCGGTCGTTAAATTCCGACGTTGATTTATTGGCAAATGTGGCGTCCAAAATAATACCCTCAGACAAATTGATGCCTGACTCTTTCTCTGTTGAACTTTTGTACAAGCCATCAATTCCAACCAATATCGTAATTTGGAGGGTGTTTGACGACGACTGTTAACTCATCAATTTTCTACACCTAAAAGATACCTTCAAGGATTCTATCATAGATGAAGGCCAACACAACATACTGATGAATATTGATAATAACGATGATATTAAAGTAGCAAGCCTGTCCAACAATATTCACAAGAGTGTGGTAAGTTTATATAAACTCTACAACCTTCAAGAAAAATTCAATAAGGTCACAAACTACAAGACCAACAACTCATACCTACAGTTTGAAACAGTAAACCTAGGATCCAAGTTTTATCCTCACAATGTCAACCTGGGAAAAAAATGTTCTCCTGGAGAAAAATAGACATACATCAAGTTATTCAAAGAATATAAAGACATTTTCGCCTAGACATATGAAGGCCTCAAGACATATGATACAAATATCATACAACATGTCATTCCCATGAAATCTCAAACCAAACCTTTCCAACAAAATACGAGGAAGATGCACCCCAGTCTTGAACCTCATGTTAAAGAAAAGCTAAATAAATTGTTGGCGGCTAGAATCATTTTTCTGGAAAGGCATACGTAGTGGATATCAAACTTAGTACCGCTAAGAAAAAGGAATGGGAGTATCTGGCTCTGTGTTGATTTTAGAAATGTAAACAAAGCCCCTGAAAAAGATAATTACCCTGTACCTCCCATGGAACAAATTCTGCAATGTGTGTCCATATCGTAAACGCTTTCCCTACTAGATGGATTCTTAAGGTATAATAAAGTCCTAGTAGATCGTGAATATCAAATCAAAACAACTTTCAAAACCAAATGGGGAAAATATGCCTATAGAAAAATTCTTTTCGGACTGATAAATGCTGGAGCCACGTTTCAACGAGCCATGGAAATTTCCTTTAGAGGTCTCCTGGGAGAATGTGTGGTAGTGTACCTAGATGACGTGACCATCTTATCGAAGAATAAATAAGATAATATATCTCACTTGAAGAAGGTATTTAATCGACCTAGGATATACGACATATCTCTAAACCCCAAGAAATCCATTTTCGTCATGGATGAAGGCAAACTTATGGGTTTCATCATCTCCAAACATGGTACGTGGATTGAAACCAACAGGACCGAAGCGATTGCTCAGAAAGATAAATTTAATCAGACGATTCATACCCAGTTTTGCTGAGACAATAAAGTCTCTACAAGATATGATAAAGAAGAATTCTCAATTTAGTTGGGGATCTAAAGAAAAAGAGGCTTTCGAAAAAATCAAAGAAGATATTAATCAAGCTCCAACACTGTTGATTCCAGATTTTGATCGATATTTCATCCTCTATACATTTTCCTCCCATACTTCTTTTGCAACGATCTTAACACAAAAGAACTCAGAAGGAGACGAGTTTCCTGTGGATTTTATGATTTCGGGCCTACAAGGGGCTGAGCTAAATTATCCCGAAGTTGATAAACATGCATATGAATTGTTCAAAGTTGTCAAACACTTCCGACCATTCTTACTCAAATCTAAAACTAAGGTTATTGTTCCTTACACAACTGTTAGGAACCTCCTAATACAAAAAGGCCTGGTAGAAAAAAGAGCAAATTGGATTACAACTCTACAAGAATATGCCATGAAGATCAAACCTGTTAAGATCGTTAAAGGAAAAGGGATATGAAAATTATCTACATAGTTCCCTTTCGTTGAGTCTCATGAAGATGCTCTCTATCAAGACTCCGAGATGTTTGAAAATGAAGTATGCTACATCCTAGTCGGTTTAGATCCGTTGTTTTACAAAATGAAATATTACCTGAATCATGGATCAACTCCACATTATCTGGACCCTAAGAAGAAAATGGCTCTAAGTCTAAAATCCTCCCAATATCAGCTAATACAGGGAATTCTATGCAGAAAAAATTATGATGGCGTATTCCTTAGGTGCATGGAGAAAAGGGATGCTGAGAAAGTATTGTCTGAGCTCCATGATGGACCCACAGAAGGACATTACAGTGGGGATAATACTACACAAAAAATACCCAGAGTAAGATACTACTGGTCTTCCTTATTTAAAGATGCTCATGCATATTCCAGGAAATGCATACTCAACGAATTACAATCCAGAGGGAAACGGTCTAAAAGATTCCACTAATAAGAATGTCATTAAAATCCTCAAGCAAACTGCCAATGTTAATCAAATAAATTGACATCTCACTCTTTAGAATGCTCTTTGGTTTGATAGAGTAACTCCCAAGTCATCCATTTGTAACTCCCCCTTTTTCCTGGTTTATGGACAAGAAGCCAAAATACCAACCCATACTTTCTTACCCACTTTGCAATTGGCCCAATCTGTCCAGGACGAAGCCTGTTTGGTAATGTTGTTAAAACTCGAAGAAGAAAGAGAAAAATATAAGATGAACTTAACCCAACACCAAGAAATGGTTAAACCATGGTTCGATAGATCAAATGTAGGCAATAAATATTTCCAAGAAGGAGATCTTGTTCTCAAGTGGGACAAAGCTAATGAACTTAAAGGAAAACACTCCAAATTGTAGAAACTATGGCTGGGACCTTATCTAATCCACCAAAATATAGGCCATGGGACTTTCAGGCTCAAAACACTACAGGGATATGAGGAGTAACTCCTTGTCAATGGCCAAATACTGAATAAATACTTTGCCTGATCACCTACGGTGATGTAACCCTGTACATAATAGTTTTTCAGTTGTAGTTTTATTTTTAGTTTTGCTTTTAAAAACAAAATTGATTTTTGTTTGATGTTTTTCCTTCCTTTTGTCTTCTATTTTCTAGTTTACAATAAACCCCCTTCTACTTTTTTCTACTCTGGGCCAACCATTATTTTGCATCAGAGACCCAATTTTTTCGCAAACAAATGTTAACACAAAAAAGAGGAACTTTTTCATCTATACCAAAATAAAATCTACGGACGCTTAAATTCTGTACTTTTCAACAATTTCCATCTGTTATTCACTCTTATGTGACCACTCTCATGTCATGTTGATGCTCCTTTTCAAGATTCCTGAAATATCCTGAATTCAATGTCTTCCACATAAATCCAGCGTCTCTTCCCCTTACTCCCAAATTTTAAAATGCATTAGTGTTTTGTGTTTGGAGAGCCACTAAAGACGATTTGTTGATCGAGTCTAGCAAATAAAAATGACTCTCGTATCACCCTGCTTCCTGTTTAGCGCCACCTATATTGCAATCACAATATCTAAATTCTATATCTAAAAGGTGGATTCATAAGAATAATCATAAGGAAGTTGAAAACACGATTGCAAAATATGGGAAGTACAAGTAAACTCGTCGGGGCTATGGACACTTGTTGGCAGTGGGGCCATGCTTGTATGATGATGAGGTATCTTTTTCGGGGCTATGGATGCTTTCTGCCAGCAAAGCAATGCTGGGAAAGAGAGGTAAAGAAAACACTTCGGTCTACAACAATCGACTTATTTTTTTGCAGTGGTGTCACTCTCACAACTTCACCATGAATTTATGAGAAATTTTCTATTAAAAAAAAAAGGATCACTTGAATTATGTGGAAGATCATTGATGACAGGTTCCTCTTTAAAGATTGCATAAATACCATTGAATGTGGGGTCCATAAATTGAATATTCAATGGGCCTTTGGAAAAGTTAAATGTTGCTTCTATCTCATGGAAGACGCTTTCTCTTTTTGGAATTTAGAGATAACTGGTTCGCTCTAGTAAGTCCCCATTTGTTGTGGGGAATCCCACAAAAATTCCCCCATGTTTCTAAATTTTATGGGGCCCCCAAAATATTTTCTCCTTTTTCTTTTTGCACCTATCTTTTTCCCTACAAGATTGGTATCCTTACTTTTCTAAGAAAACCAAAACCCTAACTAACTCCGATATTAGTGCTTCAATCATTCTAGCTCTTATCCTATTTTCTTGTGCAACACCCCAAAGTTCATGCTAACCTATCAAGTGACCACTTGCCTAAGTGGAATCCAAAGATTGGACTATTATCTGCCTCGTTTTGTTCCTTTCTTAAATAAATTGTCTTTATCGCTTGTGGAATATAATCATGTTTCTAAGGTATAGAAGGAATATTACCTTTGATACCATCCTCGTCAGGAGCCCTTTTAAACATCACCTTATCTCACTCTGAAAAGAAAACTCCGATGGATTTTTGACCCTTCTTGTGCATGTCCCACACGTTCTCCTAAGCTGAAAGAATATTCTTCAATACCTTTATCATCGGATCTCAAAATTTCCATATCTTTCAAAACCCCAACAGCCAAACCTCGAAATCTAGTAAAACACACGGTTTAGCACGCCTTTACAAGAAACAAATATTCCATCGATTCCTTTCCCTCAGGTTTTGGTTCTGCACTAATCATGATTTACCTCGACGGGTCCCACCTCAGTCCATATTACTATTCATTGGTTGATGCGCCATGCCCAGACATTGGACCACGTGTTAAGGAATATACCTTCGATACCTTTCCCATCAAAGTTCAAAGAAATATCGATCTTTCATACTCCGAGAGCTCGACCTCAATGATGGTCTTATTGAAGGATGTGGTTTAGCGTTCCCCCCGATGTTTTAATCAATGTGCGTAACCCACTTAATGAGATTTAATTTTGGAAATGACGTGCATTAACCAAAAAAGTTAAGATCATATTTGGCAAGATCCTCATACACACTTGAGTTATGGCATACTCGTTCTAATTGAATGTGCATTATGAATTGTAAAAACACCCTTTTGGGACACAAATTTCACTGTAAGCTTTCAAAACTCAGTCCGTGAAGCTTGATTTTCCTCTGGACTCCCTCGCTCACTTATATTTCCATCTTTGTTACTACAAATTCTTACTTACCGGTAACCTTTGGTTCTCTATTGTAATATACTAGATATAAAAGGTATGCAGAACAAAAATAAAATGCTAGAAATGGCAGAATAACAGTAATATAACCAGCATAATCTCCACAATAACACATAAACGATATAAGAACAACAACATAAATATCAATTTGATTCATAAATCAATGTTCACAAACCTCTTTGAGGGGGCAACCTCCAGTCGAGAAACACTCTGTTACAATAATCTACAAGCTAGGGTTTTCATACCCTCGACCCTTATTTATACTAAATATGTCTATCAAGAGAAGCATCTAGAGGAAGATCCTTCTAGAAGCGGAAGCTTCTATTAGGTCTTCTTACATCCGCCTTATTCTATTTTATTGAAAGGCCTTATTAATATTGACCTTTCTTACATCCGAATATATTGCTCTACCTATGTGCGGGTTAGGACCCTAACATGTCCGCCCCCTTAAAAATAGCCTTGTCCTAAAGGCTTGAGATGTGGAAACTGCTGCAGAATGGTAGTTGGTTCCCAAGTGGCATCTGCTGGAGTTGTATCTTTCCACTGGAATAGCACTTCCTTGATGGTTCTCTGATGCAGGCGATGCTCACGTTGGTTCAAAACTGCTTCTGGCTATAGCCAAATGGATCCTTCTTCAGCTAACTCAGGAAGGTTGGTTTGAATTTGGAACCTAGTTCCAATCACCTTCTTTAAGCATGAAACATGAAAAATAAGATGTGGCTTTGAATGACTGGGCAGAGCTAATTGATAGGCGACTTGTCCCACACGCTTGAGAACTGTATAAGGACCTTAAAATTTGGGCACTAGATTCTGACAATGCTCAGCCTTGAGGGAAGTTTGCTTGTATGGTTGCAGTCGCAGAAACACCTGATCCCCTTCTGAAAATTGACGTTCAGAGCGACCTTGATCTGCTTGTTGATTCATGTGATTTTGTGCCATGACCAAGTTCTCTTTGAGGGTACAGAGAATATCCTCTCGAACTGTAAGTGTTTGGTCAACCGCCTAGACATTTGAGGTACCCGGTACGTATGAGAGAAGTGAAGGGGGCTTCTATCCATATACTTCTTCAAAAGGAGTCATGCGTGTAGTTGTATGGTAGGAAGTGTTGTACCACCATTCAACTAGGGGTAACCATTGAGCCCACTGATTTTTCTTTTCAGAGCCAAAACACCTCAGATATGTTTCCAAACATTTGTTGACAACTTCCATTTGACCATGAGTTTGGGGATGATAAGCTGTGCTGAGATGCAATTGGGTGCCCTGTAGCTTGAACAGTTCTTGCCAATAATTTCTTGTGAAAGTTAGGTCACGATAAAAAACAATAGAGTGCGGTATGCCATGAAGATTGAAGACCTAGTCCATGAAAATTTGAGCCACCGTGGATGTAGTAAATGGGTGTTGAAGAGTGTAGAAATGAGCATACTTGGAAAGGTGATCCACAACCACCATTATGACTGATTTATTTCTTGATTTGGGTAAGCCGATAATAAAGTCCATAGAGATATACTTCCAAATAGCAGGTGGAATCGGAAGCGGTTGTAGTGTGCCCATAGATTTGGCTATTTCTCCCTTGTTGCATTGACACACATCACATTCAGTGACAAAATTACGGATTTCCTATTTCATACCATCCCAGAAAAAAGAACGTTTGACCCTATCATAGGTTTTGGTGAACCCGGAGTGCCCCGTTGTGGGTGTAGCATGAAGCTCAGAAAGTACTGTGGATTTAAGCTTTGATTTTTTACTTAAATACAAACGGCCTTTGTATCGAACCTCATCC
The DNA here is from genome assembly GCA_009831015.1 of Picea engelmannii. Classification (NCBI taxonomy): domain Eukaryota; kingdom Viridiplantae; phylum Streptophyta; class Pinopsida; order Pinales; family Pinaceae; genus Picea; species Picea engelmannii. The sequence continues at coordinate 1,783,511 of ML776734.1, forward strand.
TAGAGACAAGAGTACCCTGGGGGAGTTGGAGCATTGGTCTGCAATTGCTAGATCATATGCAAACTTTTGGGATCTTGTAGCCATTCCTGGCGAACAACTTGGAGCCAATCTGGTACAATGAAGGAAAGAGAAAAAATGGATCCTTCTTCTTCATATTTTTGGGACAGTGCATCCGCCACCACATTGTCTTTGCCTTTCTTGTAAATGATCTCATAATCATATCCAAAGAGATTATTCACCCATTTTTGTTGCTCTGGGGAGGAAATGCGTTGTTCCAGAAAGTACTTGAGGCTTTGATGGTCTGTCTTAATTTGGAAACGTTTCCCCAAGAGATAAGGGCACCATAGATCAATGACATGAAGAATAGCCAACATTTCCTTTTCATAGATGGGTTTGCCCAAATTTCTTTCAGATAGTTGCTTGTTGGTGAAGGCCAAAGGTCGATGCTCTTGCATAAGGACAACACTGATTCCTTTCCCTGAGGCATCACATTCCAACACAAAGGTCTTTGTGAAATCAGGCCAGAACCAGAGTGGTGCACATGGCCATCTTCAAGGTTTGAAAATCTTGAGCAGCGGTTGGAGTCCAAGTGAAAGAGTTCTTTTTGAGGAGAGTAGTGAGAGGTGCTGCAATCTTTCCATAAATCTTAACAAACTTGCGATAATACCCTGTTAAGCCCAGAAATCCACGCAAGCTTTTGAGAGTTTTTGGGTGCGGCCAGTCTTGCATAGCTTCAATCTTTTTCATATCCACCCTGACTCCATCCTTGCCAACTAGATGACCCAAGTATTCTACTTCTGAGGCACCAAAAGCACATTTAGACTGTTTTAGGAAAAGTTGGTGCTAAGAGAGTAGATGGAGAACTCTATCCACATGAGTAAGATGGTCTATCCAGGTTTTTCTATAGATGAGGATATCATCAAAGAAAACTAAGACAAAATGACAGAGAAAGGGATGGAAGACATGATTCATGAGGCTTTGGAAGGTGGAGGGGGCATTACACAAGCCAAAGGGCATGACCAAAAACTCATAGTGACCCTCATGAGTTCGAAAGGCTGTCTTGGGAATGTCTGCCTCTTTCATATGTATCTGGTGATAGCCCGAGCGAAGATCAAGTTTAGTAAAGAATTGGGTGGCACTCAATTCATCCAGGAGGTCATCAATGACAGGAATGGGAAATTTGTCTTTAATGGTCAGTTTGTTGAGGGCACGAAAGTTAGGACACATTCTCCAAGAACCTTCTTTCTTCAGGACCATGACTATAGGAGAATATTAAGGGCTCATACAAGGGCAGATAACGCCTGCATTAAGGAGTTCTTGGACCATTTTTTCAATTTCATTTTTTTGTGAAAAGGGGTGGCGATACGGAAGGATATTGGGAGGAAGGCTTCCGGGTACAAGGGGACTGGAATGATCATGAACACCGTGGGAAGGAGGGAGTCCTTGGGGAGTGGAAAATACCATTTGATGTTTAGAAAGGAGGGCTTGGAGGTCTTGCGGCACCGGGGGTGTCTCTGTTGCTTGTATGGCATGGAGTTGGGTAATGACACCAGAATGACATTTTTTGAGCATCTTTTCCATGCGATCTGAACTAATGACCTCAGGTGAACCAACAATGATGCCTTGGAATTTATATTGGTGGCCTTCCTTGTCAAATTGCATGGTTAATTCCTTAAAATCCATGAGAATGGGAACCAAAGTCCTTAGCCAGTTTGCACCCAACACAATGTCACAACTACCCATGTCGATAGAAAACATATGGGATTTTAGGTGGTAGTCACCAATTTGGAGACAAATTTTTTTACAGATCCCTCCACATTTCATTGAACCACCATTGGCAATCATAATTTGGAAATTGTTGACGACATGGATGTAGCAATGATTTTCTTGGGCAATGCGGCGATGAATAAAATTATGTGTGCTTCCACTATCAACCAGAATGATGACCTTCCGATGCTTGATGTAACTGATTAACTTTAGGGTTTGGGGAGCAGAGAAGTTAGTGAGAGCATTGAGGGAAATGACTGGTTCCACCTCGGGATGGTCTGAGGGAGGGGTTATGTCAGTGATTTCAGGTGACATAGACACAAGGGGAGTTTCAACATCCTCTTCTGAAATATCCTCAGAGATGGCCATAAAAATATTTTGTTCCTTACACTTGTGGCTCGAGAAATATTTGTCATCACAATTATAACAAAGGCCTTTGAGTTGGCGTTCAACCATTTCATCCCTGGTCAATTTTTGGATCTTTAATGGGGCGGAGGGAGTAGTGGGATTTACAGGTTTAGGGAGAGGGATAAAGGAGGGTTTTTGGTTTTGAGAGGATACAAATAGTTGTGCTTCTTTAGCTATTTTAGTATCCTCCACCCAACTCGAGGGTCGAGCCATGAGGAGATGGGCCCGAATCTCCTCCTTGAGGCCATTGATAAAACACTCTCAAAAGAAAGCATCAATCATGCCCTCTATTCGAAAATCTAGGTGATCAAAGGAAGCTATGAAGTCTTCTACTATTCCTGATTGTTTCAACTTTGTCAAATAGCCCAAATGGTTGGTGTCAGTGTCAAAGTGTTCATAAAGCTCAGTCACAAATTGGGTCCAAGCAATATACCCTTGACGGGAATTTTTTCTCCATTGCCACCATTGCCAACTTTCTTGATCTAGATGGAGAACACCATACTAGAGTTTGGCCAAGTCATCTGTAATGCCATATAAAGAGAAATAATGTTCCATTTGGGTTACCCAACTAGTGGGGTCTGAGCCATGAAATTTGGTCACATCCACCTGCGGAAGGCGTAGGTCACATTGAAAGTGATGGTGCTGAAAKGTATGGGAATGGGAGGAATGTTCACCTTCAGTATTTGGAGGTGCGTCAGAGAAAGGGTCATCTGTAGGGATCTTCAGTTTGGTGCAGAGTGATGCAAAGACAGATTCAACCTAGGTGGCCAGTTCTTGTTTGACTTCCTCCATTGAGGACTGCATGGTTGTATTTATGGTTGTATTGATGGTTGTATCGATGGAGGCAACATTGGCACTGAGTTGTTTTAATTCTTTTTGGGTCTCGAGGAGACCATATTGCAAGGTGTTGAAGTGAGCTTCCAGGTCTTGTCTACGGGTATGGGCCATGAGGATGAGTGAACTGAAAAGGGGCGGGCGAGGTCAAAATGTTTTCTGAAAAATGATATGGATGAATGTGATAAGGGCGAAGAGATGAATCCAATGGAATAGGTCTCAAATAATGGTGAAAACATTTCCAGACTTTTTTTTTTTACACCTGCGGAGTTATATTCTGGTCTGAAGAATACTGTAGCGATGAAATCCCCAAATGCTTAACCAGTAAGAAAAGTGTAGTAATTTGACAACCCGAACACAGTTGCGCGACAACAGATCTTGTTTGTTTTAATTTGTTTATGTTTCTGTCCTCTAAGGGTTAGGTATTCAAGGGTTCTACAGACAAGGGTTTGCTCTGTGCTATAGCTCTCTGATATATGTGCGGGGTCCAACAATAGTACTCGGCCCAATATATCAGGGCACTAACTAAGGAGGATAGACCGTACCCTTATCCGTACTACCTGACTACCTAGGTACTAGAGAGTATCTTCCCAAGTGTTGTTCTCGGTGGCACTATAACAGTCAGGAGGCCAATCGGTTTATCTAAAGAGGGCTTCAGGAAATCTAGGCCGATCCGTACACAGGTGTTGTCTGATGCGCTACAACTTGAAGGGGTACCAACAGGGGTTACAAGGGTGGCCAACAGATGTGCGCTTAAGAACCAATTGTATTTCCTACATGTATGAATCTCTCAACCATGGGTTTATGCGCGTAATGACAGATATCTATGGCTTAAAGACTCTGGAATACGTCTCTACCCTGGAAAAAATTTCCCACAATTTCTGCCAAGGAAAGTGCTCTGATACCACTTGTAATATACCAGATATAAAAAGTATGCAGAACAGAAATAAAATGCTAGAAATGGCAGAATAACAGTAATATAACCAGTATAATCTCCACAATAACACATAAATGATATAAGAACAACAACATAAATAACACTTTGATTCAGAAAGCAATGTTCACGGGCCTCTTCAAGGGGGCAACCTCCAGTCGAGAAACACTCTGTTACAATAATATCCAAGCTAGGGTTTTCATACCCTTTACCCTTATTTATACTAAATATGTCTATCAAGAGAAGCATCTAGAGGAAGATCCTTCTAGAAGCAGAATCTTCTATTAGGTCTTCTTACATCCGCCTTATTCTATTTTATTGAAAGGCCTTATTAATATTGACCTTTATTACATCCGAATATATTTCTCTACCTATGTGTGGGTTAGGACCCTAACATCTATTGTTTAACTAATTTTTCATTATTTCAGTTAATGCTTTATATGTAAAATAATCTTATATTTCATTTTAAACATGTTATTGCAGGTTAATATGGTTACTCATCATGGCGATCCAGAATCCCAAAATACCTAGGAGTTTGGTTTACTTCCAGGGTCCCACATGCCTCAAATCATCATCCCGACTGGTTGAAACTCTGGTGACTGATACAATTCCTCATACTGGTGAGGAACAGTACCCCGGATTTGAAGAGATCCACAAGATTTTTGAATCCGCAGAGTTTCCCGAAGACAATGAATTCTTAGAGGTGTACCAGAATATCCTAAAAAGTGGAATTCACCAGGGAGATGCTAGTCCACAACTATTCCCATATAACGAGGAAACACAATGGTGCCTCAAACAATTTGTGGCTTCCACAACACTCATCATGAGAAAACAAGGAGTGTGAGTAGCTTATCTCATACTAGAGGATATTAGCTCCATGTATCACCTTCCCACTCCTACTTGCTCGTTGAACGAACCTTTCCTAAAAGGGTTTTCCAAGGCAAGCAAAGGACCAAAAAAACAGATGAAACACTGGTGGGAGGATGCAGATGAGACTCTTAAACAAGGACAAAAACTAGTCCCCACCCACAGGATTAAAACCCCTTACAAGCTACTAACGACCATGCTCTGCCGATTATATGGAGAAGAGAAGAGTACACACTTCAAAATTGACTGGCTTCCATTAATGCACACCGTCGTTATGACAAGAACTATATTTAACTGGGTGGATATCTTGGCCTTTAACAATTACCTACATGCTAAAAATCTCCAGGTACGAAAAAGCCATGTTTTTATATGTCTGCTTATATGATAGACACCATTTCTTCATTAGTTCATTTTCCAAAATTCGGATGGAATTAGAACCGAAGTCTACTCCGTTCATGTGTATTGCTCCCAATTGTGGAGAATAAATTGCAAACAACATTTTTGTGAGATTTTAAATTTATTCCTCACACCTCTGCATTTAGTTCTTTTTGGCTTCCCCAAACACAAGATATCCTTTGAGACTAGAAATGGGATGAAAGAACTGGTCGATTGTTTTTTCTACAAGTATTATTCATTCATCATGGTTTATGGGACCACCTAGGCCCCACATCTCTTGCCTTATTTTGTCCCAAACTGATTTCTAATAAGATAAATAACATATCAAAAAATGGGTTCTGGGGTCACCTCATTGTTGCAAACCACTAGTAAAAGACTATGGCTAGTCTTCATGTTGGTGCATATATATTCTTAGTATATTGCACTCATTTATATGTCAATCCGAGATTTGTAATCAAAATATTTGTTACACTATATGTGTCGAATACAGGTAACCTATCTATGTTTGTTGTATCTAACTCAATCGGGAAATACTTAATAACATAACACTCTATTTTAGAATATCTGAATGCTTCACACAACTTCAAAATCAGAAGATAAAACTTATAACAAAACTCTCAAACAAGTACTCAATTGAAAAGGTTCTTGCTTAGATGACAAGTCTGTTCATTACAGGCTCATGAAATGAAGAGATGAACTCAAATATGGTTCCCTGTAGCAATTGAAACACTAATAAACAATCCACTTTATTCACTCTTAGAAATAAATCAATCATAACTCTATTAATTCCAATCAAACCTTCTTTAATACAGGAAACAACCAATATAATTAAGAGACTTCATTATATGGTGCCTGAAGGTGAGAGACGAAGTCTTATGGTTCTTGTACCTACTGAGAATAACACAGTCATAAATTCAAAACAATCCCACACATCTATCAAATAATGAGCCTGTAATGAACAGACTTAGTTTTGAATAACACAGTCATAAATTCAAACACTTCAGTCCTCTTGTACCTACTGAGAATAACACAGTCATAAATTCAAAACAATCCCACACATCTATCAAACACTTATCAATTAAATATCAATCTGTAAAAATGGAAATGGAGTTATCTACTTTGTTCAATGTGTAATCGTTTAATCACACTGATTCAAAATCAAATAAATCTATATTGTATTTAAAATGCATTTAAAATCATTTACAACACACAAATATTAAGTGTTCACACTCACACAATTGACTTACAATACACACAAAGACATGTATAGGGAGGTTTACCTTTGTTGGGGTGGTGGGCCCTTGCCGAACTAACAAGGTACCTCTAAAGAAATTGCAGACTAAAACGCTTTATTCATGCTCATGAGTTGCACAAAATATCATTTGTATTACTTCAATTGATAGATTGAATCAACAATTCAATATTCCGTTCAACATGACAATATGTATCATTCTCTACTTGCTACTTACTTCCTATCATCTACACAACAACCCTTTTAAAGAAGGTGAGCCGTTATTACCAAGATCTGAAGATAATTATCAAATGGTTTCAAAATATTACATTTGGTAATTCATATCATATCTCTAGGGATGGAATTCATCCTCATGACATGAAGTGAATGAGTGATGAAGTCTATCGTAATCTCCAAAACTAACTCAAGATACTTCTATCCAACTAAATTCTTGGAATCACCACCAACAGACTAGTTCAACATGTAAATCCTGTAGATAGGGGTTTAGTACCGAATGGACACAGTCATGACTATGGGTACAAGACCAATGCAAAGGTAGTACTCGAATAGGTGTGAGGCTGGTACCAGATGAGGCGCTGAGCTAGTGGTATCAGATGAGGCGTTGAGCTGGTGGTACCGGAAGAAACGTTGTGCTGGTACCGGAATGGGCACTGAGCGAGTAGTACCGGAAGAAGCATTGTGTTGGTACTGGAATGTGCATTGAGAGGGTGGTACCGGAAGAAGCGTTGTGTTGGTACCATAATAGGCACTGAACTAGGAGTACCAGATCACTGCAGAGTACCGGATTAGGAGGAATATTGGTACTGGATCCAATAGAGTACCGGATTAGTGGAGTACCAGATGGAGCTTCTTAAGAGTCAAATTAATTAGGAAAATAAATAATCAACCATTTAATCCAATTTAATCAAGAAAATCAAACAAATCATGCTTTAACATAGGTTACCTCTCTAGGCACATGGACAATGTCACAAAGTAGGTTTGTGGAGGAAATAGTCAATCATATACACATATCATAGGTAAAATAGACTCAGATAGAGGATAATATAGGATAATATAAGTGTCAAAATGGAGACTCAACATTTCCCCCATGCTAAAGTCATTGCATGTCCTCATGCAACAATATCAAAAATGATACTCAAAAGTTTTCAAAACTGAACCATTCCCCATCATTTATCTAGTTGTAGGATGTTGAGGCCAGAAGCTTCGCTCCTAAGTTCCTTCTTAATCACCCTGGTGTATTAAATCAAACGTAAAACTTTGTTGATTTTAGCAGAGACCTCTTCGTCTTCATCATGTAACTTTAGGTTACATTCTTTCAAATGTGCATTCTCTGCCTTAATGTGCCTATCCAACACTTGGTACTCTGTAACTTATTGTTTCAACTTCTCATTTTGTTTTGTCAGCTTCCCAATATTCACTATCAATTGTTGTTTGCTCATAGAATTGTCAGGATCATATGTGGTTGTTTTTTCAATCACCTCCTCTCGGGATTCCTTCTCCTTTCTTATACCTCTCAAGGTTTTTGTCACCAACCCCTCAGTCTCACTAATTGTAGCTTCATATCCACTTTCTTTATCTAGAGAATTTGAAATATCAATAGGCTCTTTTGGAAGAGAAGGCATACGTGGAAGTGTTATTTGTTTGGCCATGCTCCTGGTGGTTCTTCATACAGGAAGTGAGACTTCCTCAGATTTGTTGACAGGGGTGGAAGTCTCTTCAAACAGATTCGTCTTCTTCATATTAATAGTATTTATAGGCCTGTAAAATTGTTTCTCTTGTGTTTATTTGATTTTCACCTTAGAGGACTGAAGTGTGGGTTCTAGAGTTTGTCCTTGCTGAACATTCTCTATTTCCACTCTGGAGGAACGAGGTGTAGGCTATGAGATTTGTTTCTTTTGAGCCTTCGTCTTTTTAAGCTTCTCCTTACTTCCAATTGTCATCTTAGGAGTTTCCTCCAACTCACTAATCGGTTCTTGAGGAAACACAATAGCTTCTTCAGGGGTCTTTTCCAACTCCTTAACCAATTCTTGAGGGAACTCAATAGTTGCCTCAAGGACATCATGTGAAACTTCTTGTTGACTTGATTTCTTGCTCCTTCGCCTCTCACTTTATGGTAGTTGATATTTAGGACTCGAGGCTGGACTAGGTTCCTTAAATTGGGCAAGTCTCTCCTTAGATGTAGTGGGCTCCTCTAGGTTTCGTTCTGCTGGAACACCCTTCTTTTAACCCTTTTTCCTTCTCTGAATGTTTATTTCATGGGTCTTTTCCAACTTGCTAGATGGCTCTAGTGATAAGCATGGATGATTTTAGGGGCTAAATTTCGCTCATGGGCTAATTTTCCATGGTTTTTCCAAAAACGAGATTCGTTATTTTAAAAATGATTCGCCCAAATTCTATAGGATGAAATTATTTTACCTTAAAAATCGCCAAACTTTTATAAAAACTATATAAGATACTTATAAATTTGAATATTTTTACAAAAATATCGCCAAACATTTATAGTTGGCATATGAAGGATTAGTGATATTTGCCAAGGTTTCTACATTTTAAAATAAATTTCCATCCTTAAAATCATCCCTGGTGATAAGTCAGTGGTTTCTTCAGGAGCACTATCTGATCATTCACGTTTCCCATAGTCCTTCCTTTTCTATCTTTTAGTTTTTGGAATCAAGGTTGGACTTATTTTCTGAGATTAGGAGGCTTTCTTCTTTTTGGATGCAGTGGGCTCCTCCATAATAGACTTATCTTTCTCCAATTCATCAATAGGATGGGATGATCTAGGTGTAACAATGGCTTCTTCACCCCCTAACTTCTTCCCCTTGTTTTTCTTTGTCTTTCTGCTAGATCCCTCACTGTCTACCTCTGTTTCCTATTCTTCTACAGATTTGGACATTCCCTCCTGAGCAAAATTTTGTTGAAGTAGTTGTTTCCAACTACTGCCTTGTTTTCTCAAGGCATGGACAACCATAAGTTTCATTAGGCCATGGTGATGGAGGTTGGTTTCAGGTTTCTTGGAAGCTGATTTAACTCCTCTCACCATTTTATTTAAACTCATCTAGAGGAAGTGAGGAAAATCAATTTGTGGCCCTCCTTCAAAATGTGACAAAAGTTTCAAATGGTATAGGAAGGTTACTACATACCTCCCTTCACAGGTGATAAATCTTTGCAAAATAATGATCATCGTCCAATATTCTTCTTTGATGCATCTTCGAGAAATACCCTTAGTCCAATTAGGGTCCTAATGTTCTGTCCTGAGAAAGTTTTGAGAAAGCTTCCTATCAACAATGACCCACTTAAAGTATTTTTCTCTAGAGGAAGGTAGGTTTGTAGGCTCTTCTATGGTGGTCTCCAAAATCATTAATTTCATATCTCCAAACTGAAGACTTTCTCCATCATATGTCTGTGAAAAAGCAAGAGAGACTTCCTCGTGATAGCCTTTAAATTTCTCCAAAAAGGGGACCCATCTAGCCTGTTCAAATCTCTCCTTGCAAGCTTGATATTCTGGTGTTTCCCTATATAAATGGAACACATATTCATTCCTATTGACCCCCATGCTAGCTTAAAACAATTCTTAAGGCATATGGGGAAACATAATAGAGGATCAAGGGTTGAGTACCGGATCAACACAAATCGCGATGGAGTACTGGAAGAGGATAAGTATGCAAATGATATGAAGGAACAAGATCATAGTGTAAATGTAGGTGGTGTGATAGTAAAAACAGTAAATAACGCTCATCTGGATGGAAAATCCATCCAGAGGAGTGTTTATAAATTAAGATTCGGATTGCAATAGTCACATCCAGGGTAATGATGACAAGGTAAGACAGGTTGAATTCATAAATAAATTATAGACTCGTATTAAGGTTGGTGTCAGATCATGTTCACGAGAGTGTTGGACAACGATGACAAGAGATGTGGTCGTTATGACCATAACTCACAAGTATGTAATTTTCTGACGTCATCAGAATCATAGTTTGAATTACGTAAATATGTGGCTTAAGTCATTAGTATGGCACGATGTTGGATCATGGGATTATGATGTTTCTCCAGCATATAAACGGAAGGAATGAAATTGATCATGTTAGAGATACAATTACCTCGTACTCTCAACATTTCAAGTGTATAGGAATGATTTCAAGGAGATGAAGATGACGAATTGTAGAAGTTCGTGGTAGGGAGTGTGCCATAATTGAGAGTAACCACATGTTTAATGCATCATTAGTCTAATTCCTTAATAAAACGAAAAAATGTTGAGTTTATACCTCCTATTAATTGAAGCATTTAAATCAAGCAGCAAAAACTTTGAGTATAGGATAAGGACTGCCAACACCTCATTACCAGTACCGAATGAACACAGAGTTGTGCCTAGTACCGGAATAACACAAGCCTTCTCCTTTAGTACCGGATGAGCATAGAGCTTCTTCTACAGTACTGAATGAACGCAGATTTTTGCCCAGTACTGGATGAACGCAAACCTTCTCCGACAATACCAGATGAACGCATATTTTTTCTTCGTACCAGATGAGCACATACCTTCTCCCAAAGTACCAAATGAACGCAAAGTTTTTCCTAGTACCGGATGAGCTCAGATTTCTGCCCAGTACCGGATGAGCACAGAGGAAAACATTGTTTGCAGTACCGGATGAACGCAGAGATGTTATCTAGTACCAAATCATCACAAAATGGTCTTTCGGTAATCAAGGGGAAGTGGACAAGGTACATGGTGGTAGTGTTATGTAAAATGGAACTTTGTAGGCTTCCCTTTGTAGAAGTTGTTGGTGTTTTCTGATGCTATGGAAGAGGACCTGTGATTCGATTCTACTGAAAGACCATGTAAGTGAAACAAATACCAACACTATATACAGGAACTCTGAATTTGCAGTGGAAGTGTCAGAAAATAAGGCAAAAGAAGTCAATGACTGGGCTCCAAGATTTGTAACAAGAAGGTACTTTGTAGATGGATGACCACATGTTGAGATTCTGAATCCTCCTCTTTTGAAACCAAGCTGATCACTACTCCCGTTTCCACTTCTTTTTTATTATAAAAATATTAATCCTAACTACTACTTTTCTGTGGATTTTTCTCGAGCCCAGATTAGTTAATTCTCGCTGATGTTTTTGGTTTTAAGGAGTCTAAAAAACCTAAAGAAAACTCCATCTACTGTCTCGTGGATTTTTCTCGAGCCTAGGCCAGTTTCTGTTCACTGATATTTTCAATTTTTAGGAGTCTGAAAAACTTAAAGAAAACTCCATCTACTGTCCCGTGGATTTTTCTCAAGCCCGAGCCAGTTCTTGCTTGCCAATGTTTTCAATTTTTAGGACTCTGAAAAACTTAAAGAAAAATCCAAATGATCTATTAGGGATGGATAAAGGGGTATACCTATACCTGAAATATGTACTCCTTATTCATTTATCTACATGAGAACACAATCAACTTTTTTTTTGTTAGTAACACCAAAATTCCTATCTAATGATGCACCTATTTACAAATATGTACAGAGCCAAATTAATTCACAAAATCAAAATTACTGTGGTGGATCAGTAGGAGGACAATCCCCCTTGCTTACCAGTTGCATTTCGGAATTCTGAAGAACATGTCTGACAAAATCCTCTTTGGATAGAGGCTTATGATAAACCTTCAATCGATGTCCATTCATGGCAAAGGAATTCTGATTCTCATAAATAGTATTTATCTTAACTGAACCACTTTCATAAACTTTATCAACTTCATAGGGTCCCAACCATCTAGTAGACAATTTACCTTTAAAATTATTGAATCTACTATCATATAGTAGGGCCCGATCACCTAACTAGAAATAATTCTTCTTGATGTACTTTTCATGTCATTTAGTCCTTTGTTATTGTATAAGGGTGTTCCTTTGAAGGGCATATTGTCTGATCTCATAAAACTCATTCAACTGTAATAACCTCTTTTTTTGAGCCTCATCTAGATCCATCCCTAGTTGTATGGAAGTCCTGAAGGTTTTCACTTGAAAGTCTATGGGAAGAAGCACTTGCTTCCCATATACCAACTCATAAGGTGTATGGCCTGTTGTGTTTCTCCAAGCTGTCCTATAGGCCCATAAGGCCTCATGAAACTTATCAACCCAGTATTTGTGATGCAGTTGAAAAGTCTTGGTAAGAATAGCCTCTATCACCTTGTTAGTTTATTATACCTGCCCATTTGCTTGAGGGTGATACGGTGAATATTTTCTATGTTTGATTCTATACTGTTCAGTAAGAGCTTTGACCAAATTGGAGGTGAATTGGGTTCCTTGGTTAGTTACTATTTCTCGAGGTACATCGAAGCAAGTAAATATTTCTTCAAAGAGAAAGTATACAACATAGTGTTCATTAGCAGAATATAAAGCTTTAGTTTCCACCCATTTAGTTACATAATCTATGCAGACCAATATTTACTTCTTCCTTCGAGACATAGGGTTAATGGGTCCTACAAAATCCAAAGCTAATTTTCCAAAAGGTTCAATTAATACCTAAGCTTGGAGGGGCATCTTATCAACTGCAGTAGGTTTTCCTATCCTTTGACAATCATCACAACTGGCCACATACTTCTTTGCATCCTTGAAAATAGTTGGCCAATAGTAGCCGGACTTTAAAATATTGTATGTTGTCATTTTATCAGCAAAATGGCCTCCACACGGACCATCATGATAGGATTTGAATATATCATGCATCTCATCCTCCCGGACACACCTTCTGATCACCAAATCATGCCTAGTTATGTATAAACAATCATCATGCCACATGTAATTGGCACTTAGCTAGATAATTCTTTGTTTTTCTCGGGAGGACAGATTTTGAGGTAGCTTTCCTATTACAAGATAATTGGCTACATATGCATACCAAGGAATGTAAGTAGAAATAGAAAATAGATTCTCATCTGGAAAATCGTCATCTATTGGAGTATTATCACATGTATGAATGAGTCTAGATAAGAAATCAACAACTAAATTATCTTTTCCAGGCCTATCAATAATGGTGATATTGAATTCTTGCAGTAATAGCAACCATCTAGTTACTCTAGCATTTGTAACAGGTTTGTTTATAAAAAATCTGATGGTTGAATGGTCAGTATGTACAAAAACTTCATACTCTGTTATGTAGTGTTTGAACTTGTTAATGGAATGTACTACTGACAAGAATTATTTTTCAGTGACAGTGTAATTTACTTCAGTAGGTGAAATATTCTTACTGACAAAGTATATAGCATATGGAATCTGGCCTTCCTTTTTCTCTAAAACAACCCCCAAAGTTGTATCTGAGGCATCTATGCAGATATGAAAAGGAAGAGACCAGTTTGGTCCTCTCAAAACAGGGGCACTTGAAATCTTTGTTCTTAAAATTTCAAAGGAGATTTGACATTATTCATTCTAACAAAATTCAGCCTCTTTTGCTAACCATTTGAACAATGGGGCAACTAGATTTGTAAAATTTTGAATAAACCTCCTATAGTAACCAACATGCCCTAAAAAGATTCCGACTTCTTTCTGTGAGCTTGGGATTTTGATTTGGGAAATGATGTCAATCTTGGCAGGGTCTACTCTTATTCTAGTACTGAAGATGTGGTGACCTAAAACAATTCCTTCAATGATCATCATTCTAGATTTCTCATGAATGAGGGAAAGGTTTGTTTCTTTACACCTAATCAGTACTTTCTCCAAATTGTCTAATGCTTGCTGGAAATCATCCCCATATACTGTGAATTCATCCATGTAGACTTCTACACAGTCATGGGTTAAATCAGAGAAAATGGCCAAGACAACCCTTTGAAAGATAGCAGGGGCATTACACAAACAAAAAGGAAGAACCCTATAGGCATAGGTACCCCATGGGAAAGTAAATGTGGTTTTGTCCTGATATTCTGGTGAAATTTGGATCTGATTGTAACCACTAAACCCATCCAAGAAAGAAAATACCTCTTCCCAGACAAAGTGTCCAAGACCTGGTCTATGAAAGGCAAAGGAAAGTAATCTTTGCAGGTATCCTCGTTCAATTCTCGAAAGTCCACACAAATCCCCCATTCACCATTTTTCTTAGGAGCAATAACTAATGGGGATACCCACTTGCTATCCGATATAGGGTAAATGAAATTGGCATGCAGAAGTTTCTGGAGTTCTTCTTTCACTATGTATTTTAAGGCTGGATTCATTCTTCTTTGGGGTTGCCTAATAGGTCTAATTTGGTCATTAGTGTAAATATGATGCATACAAGTGTCTGGGTGGATCCCTTTCATGTCGGATTAATCCCATGCAAAAGCACCACATTTACCTTGAACCATTTGAATCAATTTTTGTTGTTGATCTATTTCTAAACTAGCATTGATGTACAAGGATTTTCCAGGGCTGATTTCAATAGCTTAGACAACTGATTCTTTCCCTTCATCTACTTTTGAAACGATGGCTACTGTAGAGGTGGAGGGGTGCCAAATTTCCTGGAATTCAAAGCTTAAGATATGTGTCTATTCAGGAAAAGAATGAGGGTATTCAATTCATTCTGTATCAACCAAAAATAGGCTTAAAATTTGTTCTTTAGTTTGTTCTTGAACTCCTTTTACTTGTTCGAGTGTCAATAAGGGATAAGTATAGTCCTCCTCCCCATAGGGATTCTCCAACCAGAGAGAAACTTCAGTGGCTGGTTGGGCAGGAGCAAAGAGGATAAGTTTTTGACTTTGGGTGCCATTGGAAATTATCATCTCTCCAGACTAGCAACTAATAAATGCATAAACAATGGCCAACCAAGGTTGACCAAGAACTATTGGATGTCCTGGTTTGGAGGATTTGGGGTGAATCACTAAGAAATACATAGGGTACTCCCAAGAGGCCAAGGTAATTGTTATATTATCTAGACTTCCTGCTGGGTTGATGACTGATTTGTCTGCTAATTCCAGCAAAGTCTGTGTTTGTCTTAGGTGATTTAGTTGCAGCTTTTTGATGGTGTCAACTGCCATAATATTTTTTGTTGCTCCTAGATCAATAAGTGTGTTTGGTAAAGAAACACTGTTAATCTCTATGGTTCCATTGGATTTCTTGGATCATTATATTTGGATGGAATTTCTGATATAAATTATGATAATTGTCCAACCACATGTATAATAGAAGGCTCCTTCCTCTTCCTCCCTAGATTTTTAATGCAAATATCCCTTACAATATTAGCATAAATAGGTATATCCTTGATGGCCTAAAGTAGGGGAATCTTTACACATATGTTTCTAAGTTTAGTCTCTAGATTATGTCCTAGAGGTACCTCAGATTTCTTCACAAGTAACCTTTCTGGATAAGGGGGAGGATTAGTTTTCTGAGTCATTTTTGCTGGGTGAGAAGTGTGAGGAATAATTTCCTGTTGTACAAGGGTGTTTCTTTCTTCATCTAATTGGTTATCCATTTGTTCTTCTTCTTCTTGAACTGCTTGATTATCTATTTGTTCTTCTTCTTGAACTGCTTGATTATCTACTTGTTCTTCTTCTTGAATAACCATAGTATAATTTGGTTTATTCAGAACCTTCCTTGATCTTAATTCAATTCCATTAAATGAAGAAGGATTTATCACATAACTGGGGAAGGTTTATACTTCAAGATTGTGTACAACATGTGTAGGTCTATTATTTGGATTAGGAATGGGTTGTGTAGGAATAGGGGTAGGATGAGGAGGGTTTGGTATAGGTGAAACTTGCATTTGTTGCTACATATTTGGGTTCAAATGCAGTGAAAGTTGTTTCTGCAGCTATGGAGGTGGATGAAGAGCAGGGGGATTAAATCCCAGTATCAACTGAGAAATATTGGAAGGGTATTGTGGGTAGGTGGGAAAGGTTGTTGGCTGAAAGGTAGCATTCCCATATGCATGCCCTCTCCATCCTTGTTTCCAAGGTTGGATTTGTGGTTTCTGAGGTGACCATTGAGGATAATACATTGGACGTACCCATTGTTGCTGTGAATATTGTGTGGTAGGATCTACAAACATATTGAGATTTTGTTGTCTCCATGCCCTCTTGGGGGGATATGATGTTTTTTGAGGCTCTCCCCCTCCCTTGAAAATGGATTTTAGTCCAGGTAAAGAGGGGCCCTCATTGGTAGGGTGATATTATTTATAGAGGCCACAAATTTCGATAAAATTAATGGGACATTCCTTTTCAGGATGCCTTTTCCTACACTGCGGACAGAAAATTGCTAAAGAAACATTTTCGTCTTCTTGTTTTCTTTTAATTTTAATTGTATCAAGATGGGAGCTGATGGTGTTTAAGATGTCTATTTTGAATTTTTCTAGTAGATTCCCCAATTCTATCCTAGTAACACCTCCTAGTGTGGGTTTAGTAATTATGTTTATAGGATCCCTTACACATTTTCCTGTTTTGGCTTGACCGCGGGAGTATCTATTACAATACTCTGCAATGTTTGCAAATGGATTTTTGTACACATCTCCAGAACTCATGAGGTTTTGTACTTCAATGTAGTCATCCCTCACACCTTTTAGGAAGATAGTCCTAACCGTGGTTGTGTCTAAGGCAAATTGCTTTATCTTTTGGTAGTTGCATAGGAACCTTTCTAGGTAATCTTCCAAACTTTCTTCCTCAGATTGCTGCATTTTAAATATGTCATTCCTAGCATCCCTAGGTGTACAGTAATATTGATATTTCTAGAGGAAATTCTCCTTTATACCATCCCAAGATAATACAATGTGTTCTCCTAGGCTCATAAACCAACTTAATGTTGAGTCTTTTAGTGTGGTTGGAAAGAGTTTTAGCTTTTGTGCATTATCAGTGTAATTATAACTCCTACATAATATATTAAATTCAAACAAAAATGAATCAGGATCTTCTGTTGACATACCATGTAAGTGAGGAAGTGAGAAAAATGGAATAATTTTCATAGCAACGTCTCTGGCGATGTCTAATATTGGGAATTTGAATGTCTCTATTTCGTTGTTTGCATTTCCCTCTTCATCTTCCATGTCTCCAAATAACACTTTGTAGGGTGCTCGTGATGTCTCCCCACTAAGTGATGGTTCAACCACTGGGTTGTTTGGTATATCTAACTGTTCCAATACTTTGTGTGTTGCCCCAATGGCAGATGCAACTTATTTTATCACTACCTCTATCTCTTTTCTAGCTCCTCCTTCTGATGGGGTCGCAAGTGCTTCCCCTCTTTCTTGTTGTATTATGTTTTCAATCTGAACAATGGATTCCGATTTGGTGCCTTTGACTGTTGTTTCAATTGCTTCCTTTGAACTTCCTCCTCTGAGAATTGTTCCTGAACAAATTTTAGCTATATTAGTGTGTGTGGGTGGGT
>ML776734.1:1801285-1819745 GCA_009831015.1 Picea engelmannii
GGGGGGGGGGGTTCTTGTTGTTTGTTTTTATGATTTTTCTGAAATTTTGGAAGTAATAAATCTACCTTTATTATCCCTATACCTCCTCATAAAAAATAAGAAACTCTAATACTAATGAAACAAAAAATTTTAACTACTAAAGGTAAGAGGACAACTTGAATTTGGAGAAACCCCACCAAAGTGGATGCACAGGTTCTTACCTCTCGTCTTACCATCTTCTCTCTGCCATCAGATTGTCCTTAAATCCAATCCAAACTCATCAAACCAATCAAAATCAAAATGATACCTATTACCATTTACAACTCCCCGACAATGACGACAAAATGTTGGTGTATATATATGCTTAGTATATTGCACTCATTTATATGTCAATCCGGGATTCATAATAAAAAGAGTTGTTACACTATATGTGTCGTAAATAGGTAACCTTTCTATGTCTATTGTATCTAACTCAATCATGAAATAATTAATAACATAGCACTCTGTTTTAGAACATCTGAATGCTTCACACAACTTCAAACTCAGAAAATAAAACTTATGAAAAAACTCTCGAATAAGTACTCAATTGAAAAGGTTCTTGCTTAGATGAAAATTTTGTTCATTACAGGCTCATTAAATGAAGAGATGAACTCAGATCTTGTTCCCTATAACAATTGAAACAATAATCAACAATCCACTTTATTCACTCTTAGAAATAAATCAATCATTACCATAGATGATTTTAGGGGCTAAATTTTGCAAATGGGCTAATTTTCCATGGTTTTCCCAAAATATGATTCGCCAATTTCCATTTTTTCTAAAAACGATTCGCCCAAATTCCATAGAATAAAATTATTTTACCTAAAAAATCGCCAAAATTTTATAGAAACTATATAAAATCCTTATAAATTTGAATATTTTTACAAAACTATTGCCAAACATTTTACATTTTGCATATTAAGGACTAGTAAGATTAGCCCATGTTTCTACATTTTAATGTAAATTTCCATCCTTAAAATCATCCTTGATCATAACTCTATTAATTCCAATCAAACCTTCTTTAATACAGGAAACAGTCAATATAATTGAGAGACTTCATTATATGGTTCCTGAAGGTGAGAGATGAAGTCTTATGGTTCCTGTACCTACTGAGAATAACACAGTCAAAAATTCAAATCAATAGCATTTTCTTACTTAACAATCCCACACATCTATCAAACTCTTATCAATTAAATATCAATTTGCAGAAATGGAAATAGAGTTATCTACTCTGTTCAATGTGTAACCATTTACTCACATTGATTCAAAATCAAATAAATCTGTACTGTACTTAAAATGCATTTAAAATCATTTACAACACACAACTATTAAGTGTTCACACTCACACAATTGACTTACAACACACACAAAGACATGTACATGGAGGTTTACCTTGGTTGGGGCGGTGGGCCCTTGGCGAACCAACAAGGTACCTCTAAAGAAATTGCAGAATAAAACGCTTTATTCATGCTCATGAGTTGCACAAAATATCATTTGTATTACTTCAATTGATCGATTGAATCAATAGTTCAATATTTCGTTCAACATGACAATATGTATTATTCTCTACTTGCTACTTACTTCCTATCATCTACAAAACATCCCTTTTAAAGAAGGTGAGTCGTTATTACCAAGATCTGAAGATAATTATCAAATGGTTTCAAAATATTACAATTGGTAATACATATCGTATCTCTAGGGATGGACTTCATCCTCATGAAATGAAGTGCATGAGTGATGAAGTCTATTGTAATCTCCAAAACTACCTCAAGATACTTCTATCCAACTAACTTCTTGGAATCACCACCAACATACTCGTTCAACATGTAAATCATGTAGACAGGGATTTAGTACTGGATAGACACAGTCATGACTATGGTAGCATACCAGTGCAAAGGTAGTACTAGAATAGGCATGAGGCTGGTATCGGATGAGGCATCGAGATGGTGGTACCAGATGAGGCGCGGAGCTGGTGGTAACAGAAGAAACGTTGTGCTGGTACCGGAATGGGCGTTGAGTGGGTAGTACCAGAAGAAGCGTTGTGATGGTATTGGAATGGGCACTAAGTGGGTAGTATCGAAAGAAGCATTGTGCTGGTACCAGAATAGGTGTTGAAATGGTAGTACCAGATCACTACAGAGTACTACTTTAGGAGGAATATCGGTACCAGATCAGGCAGGGTACCAGATCAATGGAGTACCAGATGGAGATTCTTAAGAGTCAAAGTAATTAGGAGCATAAATAATCAACCATTTAATCCAATTTAATCAAGAAAATCAAACAAATCATGCTTTAACATAGGTTACCTCTCTAGGCACATGGACAAGGTCACAAAGTAGGTTTGTGGAGGAAATGGTCAATCATATTCAATTATCATAGGTAAAATAGACTCAGATAAAGGATAATATAGGATAATAGAAGTGTCAAAATGGAGACTCAACACTTCCCTCTCCACATTGGAAGTTTTTCCATCTCCAACGCCCAACACACAAGGAAGGAAGTTGAGACCTTACATGCGTTAATCCTATGCTCAGGTGAACCCAAAGGCCACAATCCTCATGAACTATCTATCAATCATGTCAGGTCATTCAAACTCACACATCCAAATACTCACATTGTGAATTTCTAGGAGGATAAGTTTAAAGGAGTACTCTCATATGATGAGTTCCTGCACCATCTACCCCATGATGTTGCAAAGCGAGAACTTGATATTGAACAAGAAGATTTTAATATGGAAACTTTGTCCCAATTCCATAAATTGCGTCAACAAGAGAAAGATACCAAAAATGCCAAATAACAGGAGAAGACCAAAAAGGAAGAACAATTTGAGATTAAAAGGCTCCAGGGGGAGCAAGGCTTTCAGAGAAGACACGTTTGATGAAAAGATCAAAGTAGAACATGAACACGCAGGACATCAGGCCACTCTATAGAAGAAGAAAGAGGAGGAAGCTAATGAGTTAGTGGAGGGCGAGGAAGCCAAGAGGATAGCTGATGAAGCACAAGCCAAAAAAATGGTTGAAGAGGCAAAGGCAAAGTGATTGGTCGAAGAAGTTGAAGCAAAGAGGAAAGTTGATGAGATTACGAAAAACAATCTAAACCAGGACCCGGGCACCCTGTAGATGACCACCCTAGGCATCGTGAATATACCTCCTGTAGAGTATACCCCCTTAAGCTCCATACCAGGGGATTCCTCCCTTTCTTCTCACTCTCTAAATTTCGAAGGATCTATAGTCTCCATTGGAGACTACTATTATGACAACAAAACTAGAAGTATTGAGAAGACATCTTAAAAAATAAAAAGAGGGGAGGAATCCAAATCAAAGTCGCATGCAAGAAGGATTTTGGAATGGAAGGTCGGCCCTGATATCGAGGAGAATGAAGTTCAAGAGGCTTCAACACTCAATGCTTTTGTAGGATTAAACGCGTCTTCTGTTTTGGACATAACTAATGCCTTGAAAACTACTAGGACCCGGGTAACAGAGCTCGAAAGAGAGCTAAATGACGTAAGAGACCAATTCGACATAGATTTCTAGGAATTTGTCAATGCAACTGAAATCCTAAACTCTAGAAATATAAGTCATTCCCTCTAGGCACAAAGAGAAAAAATGAATGAAGAGTTTGAAAAGAGGATGAAAATCCTACAGGACACCCACAGGGAGGAGTTGGAAGTAGAAAAACATAAACTTAGTGTCATTCAATAAAATACTAGTGCCTCAATAGGTATCATGGAATCCATCAAAGCTCAAGCGTTGGCTATCAGTGAAGATCTAGATAAGGTAAAGAAAAATCTCCTTGGTCTACTGATCGATATAAGAGTAGAGCGATAAGAAAAATTAAATCTGAAAAGTACTTTGATTGAGACTCAAGGAAGGTATCAAGAAGCTAGTGAGGCTTTTGAGGAGATGGTAAAATGGAAATACAAGCTACGAACCTATACGTACTTCCCTACCAGCTTATTCGAAAAGAGAAAGACTTAGAGACCAAATTATGTTTGACACCAGCAAACCTCTCTTCGAGAGTGTCTGTTCCACCAAAGGGGTGGTTGCTGACACATGTGCACAATTGTGGAAGAATGCTAATGATCTTTGTAACACCCTTGTTTCCACCAACTTGTAAATATAACTATAACTTGCCAAAATACTATGGGAAGACTGAATATGTGTGGATGTTGGAATTGATGAACCTTTTTGTTATAAAAGGTAATGTATGTATTCATTTTTTTAATTAAAAATTGATAGTATTGCATAACCGCTGAAGGGGTTTGCCAAAGTAGATCATGATGCATGAGAGAGATGGTGAGGGGAACCAAAAATGGTTGAAATGATCCCCAGTAGACTAGTACCTTACTTGATTTAAATTATTCAGATCCAGAACAATCTTCTGACCCTGAAATAAACTACCAGTCAGCCTAGTAGTTGGGAAATTCTCCTCAAGAGTCAATGAGGAGATGGGAAGAGTAACCATCTAAAATAATTCCTAACCTGATCATGAAATGGGGATCCAGACCCACACAATATTGCCGAGGAAGAAAAGAAAAGAAGGGAATTCATGGGTAGAGGGGGATTGCAAAGAAGATGAGTTTAGAGAACATTTTATGAAGAGGGAGTGTTGGCCCTTGGTTATGGAAGCAAGCGAAGATTAAGAGAGAAAAGGAAAAATGCGAACTGCGCGGAAGACATAGTGACTGATACTGGGTCAAAGTGAGAAAAGAGAAGAAAATACGGTGCGAAGTAAGAGAAAGAAAGTTGTTGGACGAGGAGATCGAGGATGACAGATCAGAAAGGAAGAGGGATCATGGACAAATCATCAAGCGAAAGAAGATGTCAACAGATGCTTTGAAGCACCACGTGTGAAGGAAGGAAAGACAGTCTGGAGAATCCCTTAAAACCTGTGTCAAGTTTACCTAGGGTTTTAGACACCTAGGGTTTTGGTATCTAGGGTTTTGACACTTAGGTTTCAACCTAAGGGTGTCCGAGAGCTATTGTAATTTATAAATAAAGGTCTAAAGGACCTGGGGTGGGTTGGTGCTAAGTTGGATTAGAGTTCATTGTTATTGTGTGATTCAGTGAGTACTACTGTGTGAGAGAGAAGTGTTGAGTGTGAGAGCCTTCTGGTACTATAGGATCTTCAGCTAGGTGCAAAGATCAACCCTGTAGCTGGGTGCACAGGGAGGGGAGAGAAAGAGAGAGAATAAGAGAAGATCTGCTAGCTAAGAGCACAGATAATAACTATATGATTCCATCTTAATATATCATAAAGAACAGTTATGTGGACGTATCCCTAGGGGGAGGGTGACCCATGTATATCTTGTGTTATGTGTGATTGATGTTGTGTTCTTTGTCATTTGATATGCTGCTATTGTGATATTGTATTAGATCTGAAATATAACTTTCGCAATAGGGTTAAGGAAGATAAAGAATAACTAGGTGACTGTGTGTTGTTACTGTGAATCCACTCCGCATTTCCTTTGGTTGTAGAAACCTATGTCCTGCAACCCCCTATAGCTACTTCGGATGAGACTGCATCTACTTCGTAGATGTTTCCAAAAGGGCCAGTAGTTAGGGCTTGTTGGTGCGCTATTAGAGCTGAACCCTGGGTCTGCCCCTGTGCCAACAAATGGTTCTGTTGCCGAGACCAAAATATTCTTGAGGGAATGTCAATGTGGTTTCCATCAAAGACAGAGATTTAGAAGTGCACAAAATATCAAGAAAGGGACTTCGCTGAATCCCAAAACAAGAACCCCAATCTTAGTATAGAGGATTGGTTGGGAAGATATATCTTTACTGATATACATGTGATTTTGTTTGGAGGAATCCATTGGGAGCTATATGAGTGGCTAGCTAGGTTAGGAGATACCCAGTTCGAAGTCAGACTCAGACCACCTATGGTATGGACGTCAACGTTGATCAAGAAGGTCAAGAGAGCTGACAACACCGTGTCAAGAGCAGTAGATCACTAGTTTGATAGTACCATCAGAGGGTATATCACTGAGTTGTTTGTTGACAAAGTGGAATCATATAGCCAAGCAGAGAGATATTTCTTTAAGGGACCTAGAGGAACATTTTTACATTTTTTTGAAGTTGAAGATCAAGATGCTATTGCATGAGAAGAACATCTTGAAGATACAGTAATCGGTCAGATCGAAAGAGATAATGTTCAAAAATTCAGAAAACGACAATGACACAGAGGCTGGACATACGCGTAGTGGGAGAGTGTTCATAGAAGTTCATCTCACGAACCTGTTTAAGAAGAACTACGGAGACGAAGGGTTCTACAGTGGAGAAGAGGCAGATCTAACAGATGAAGAGTATTCATAATCTTCTAGGATAGAGGAACCTCGCTGAGAAGAGACAAAAACTTGAAGAACTGCGTCGACAGTTGAAGTAAGTACTATTATTCCTCCTGTTGCTTCATAAGCGTTAAGTAACCAGAGTAACCTAAGTCATTAGAACGCTCAGAGAAGTGTCACTAACAGTCCACCACATACTCATTCCAGAAACCTAGGAAGATCTATTGCAGATGAGATGAGGTTACCCACCTTTAGAGGAGATGGATATAAAGATCCTGGTCAACACTGGTTTCTATGTGAAGCTATGTGGATTATTAAGAATATTACCGACGAAGTTGTCAAATGAGCTCAGTTCAACACTAACCTAAGATATCGCACACTGAGTTGGTCCATGAAATTTGTCCAAGGAGCTACACCTAAAACACTGAATTCCATTAACACTGCGCTAATTTATGAATTCAAGAAACCTAAGTCAGAGTCACAGTGCATTACAGAACTAAAAGAAATCAAGCAGAGAACAATTGAACCTGTGTGGGAGTTTGATCAAAGATTTAAGATTTTGAAAGGCCATTTGAGTTTTCATAACCTAGATGAGAAGAACAAGGAATGGTTCATTGTTTCCCTCTTACCACACATCAGAGTTCCTCTGATGCAACAGAATATTTCTTCACAGGCTGAGGCACTGGATATCACCATGAAGTTAGAATAAGCCTCTATGGGAGAATCCAGCTCAGGTATGAGTCAAATATTGAGTCAGCTAACTAGCTTAACACTGCAGGTCGAAGATATGAAGAAAGACAAGGGAAAAGATAAAAGAGAAGACATCTAGTGTATCAGATGAAAATCAGAAGGCCATTGTCCCCTATTTCATGAATACTTGGCCTTTGGATCTTTGATCCCTTTGAAGCAAGTTACCCTACCTTGGTGCGAGGTATGTAGAAATCGACATCGTCCTGGTGAATGTTACTATCTGCAAAAATATGTCTAGACACCCACAAATTTGATTGCACGTTCTGTAAGTCAGTAGGACATGATGACAGGGATAATAGGGCTTATGATCTCATGCATGAAAGGTCGAGGGATATATACAAAATTCAAGGTGAAGTACAACAACAAGGAAGCATTGTGCAATATAATTCCCCTGAGAGAGGAAACTTCAACCCTCGTGGTGGATTTCGAGGAAGAGGAAGAGGAGGAGGTATGGGTTGAGGTTGAGGAAAGATCATCTATTATAACTGTGCATAGCCAGGACACTTGGAAAGGGACTTCCAGAACCCTTGTACCACTTGCAGGTACTGCAACTCATTCTAGCATGTTAACGAGGAATGTCCAACATTATTGGATAAGATTTAGGAGAAACGTGGAGGAAACCAACAAATTCAACTAATCAAAGAAAAACCTCTTGGATCAGATCCCAGATTCGTTGTTATCACTAGAGGAGGTGTTGTTACAAGAGAAGAGAGAACGACCCGAGGAAATACTACAGAAGAATCAAGAGTCAGAAAAGATGCAGAGAAGACACAAGAGTTTGATCCAAGGAAAGAGAAGCATATATTTGAGGAAGAAAGAAAGGAATTCAGAAGAGATCAAGATTCTTCATCAAAGGTTCGACCAGAAGTAAGAGAATGTGGAATGCCTCTGTCATTTGATCAGTCTTCTTTTCCCGAAGATGGAAAAGAGGTGAGTAAACTTGTCAGTTTCTTGTATACGTTTATTGAGTTGATTAAAGATGAAAAAGCCATACAAGAACTACAAAATTTGGTGAGACAGTATGAGATAGGAAGGGTAGATCCTTTGTTGAATAAAGCAGTACATCAATTATCCAAGAATATAAGGACAAATAAATAACTACACCTTAATGCTTAGATTGGAAAGTATGATATAGACTATGTGGTCCTCGACTTAGGGTCGGAGGTCAATGTCATGACGAAGCAGACCTGGGCACTGATGGGAAAACCTAAGTTGACCTATTCCCCTATCAAGATTAGGATGGATAATCAACAAGTTGTATGCCCCTTTAGATTACTAGAGCATGTCCATGTGGACATTGATGGAGTAAGGATGTTTGCAGACTTCGAGGTGATTGAGATAGTTGATGATAGTTGTCCCTACCCTGCACTATTAGGAATTGATTGGGATTTCAATAATTCCACTATGGTTGATTTAAAGAAAATAAGAATGATGTTTTAAGGTGATGGCCTTAGGGTCATTGCACCTTTGTATCCCATTGAAGGTCGAAGATACACAAAACCCATAAGAGAAGAATACCGTGCATATGAACTAGAAAACATATACAAATTAACAGCCAGACAACAAAACTACATTAATCCTACAATAGATGAGAATTTGAGCTGGCGAAGTGACAGTGCATGCTCATCATATTCAGAAGAAGAAATGGAGAACTGGAAGAACAAAATGTACGAAGTATCTACAAGGAGATGTGCTATATTAATTAGAGAATTTCGTTGGATTGGCACAACAGTAAGTAACTTGCCCACCTTTGATGGTCTAAATCACTTAGAAGCATTCTTAGTGAACTTTGAAGAAATTGTACCAACACAACAAAGATTGTTGGAAATGGATGAGGCCCTAAAATTAACTCCAGTGAGATGGTGGGGGACACACAAAAACACTATTACAAACTGGGTACAATGTCGCACTTTGATGACAACGTGATTTTCAGTGCAAGTGGAAGGCTACAAAGTTAGGTACACAGGTCGAAGTTGTGTGAAGGATCATGTGAGAAGTTGCGAGGAATCCTGGAGCAACATTCCTCAAGAACAGTGGGCACACAAATTCATTAACACACTGGACACAACTCCCATCAATTGGTATCTTCAAGTAGAACTGTGCCTCATCACTGCAGATTGGGAAGGTATGACCCAGAACTTTGTAACTACCTTTTTGTTTGAAATCCAATATCCTACAGTAGATCAAGAATTAAAGGTTGTAAGACAAAAAGTGTTCCAGGAGGCACCTAGCCTCCCTTTGGAGAAAGAAGAAGATGAATGGACTGCGCCTCTTCCAAAGTTGCAAGGATGTTACAATATCAATGTTGTTGAAGACGATGATCCTAGGAATGTGAACATCACAGAAACAGAAGGCCAAAGAGATGTAGAAGGACCAGGAATTGAAATACCTTTTGTTGGACATCCAATTAAATTAAAAAAAATCAACATTGGAACAGAATAGACACCAAAGATTGCAAATGTTGGAGATTATTGGGATGCTGCCACCATTGACAAGATCACAAAATTACTACATGAGTATCAAGACTTGTTTCCAATCAAGTTCACTAATATGAAGGGAATTAAAGGACCCATGGGAGAGATGAGGATCCCTTTGAAACCAAATACAAGGAAAGTCAAATAGAGACCCTACAGATTGAACCCTAAATATAAGGAGAAAGTGAAGATTGAACTTGACAAAATGTTGGAAGCGGGAATCATAGAACCCGATGAAGAGTCAGAGTGGATTAACCCTATGGTGGTACAAGATAAAAATACAAGAGAAATCAGGATTTGTGTATATCTTAGGAAGCTAAATGATGCCTGTTTTCATGACCCATTCCTTATGCCATTCACTGACGAAGTGTTAGAAAATGTAGGAGGACAAGAGGTATATTCTTTTACAGATGGATTTTCAAGATACCATCATATCTGGATTGCCAAGGAAGATCGCCATAAGACCACATTTTCAATAGAATGGGGATCCTAATAGTATACAATAATGCCATTTGGATTGAAGAATGCACCAAGCATCTTTTCCAGGGTGGTGGTCGAAGCGTTTAAGGAGTTTTTACATAAATTCCTAGAAGCATATTTTGATGATTGGACTGTTTTCAACATTTTTCAAAATCATATTGAATGTTTAAGACTAATGTTGGATAAGTGTAGGGAGTGTCAGATTGCCTTGAACCTAAATAAGTGCATATTTTTTTCACCCTTCGAAGTGTTGTTGGGACATATTGTGTGTAAGCAGGGATCGCTGGTAGATCCATCCAAGATTTCCATTATAGTTGAGCTACCCCCTCCTACTTCAATCAAAAACCTGTGCACTGCACTGGGACATACTGAATACTACAAGAAGTTCATTAAGGGATACACACAGGTCACAACACCCATGGAGAATCTTTTAAATAAAGATTGTCAGTTTCATTGGACAAAAGAATGCCAGCAGAGCTTCGACACACTGAAACAGAAAATGGTTACTGCACCCATTTTGGTTTTCCCAGATTGGAGAAAGGAATTTCACATGCATGTCAATGCATCTTCTTTCACATTATGAGTAGTGTTAGCACAACCGAGAGCTGGAGACATTGACCACATGTTAGCCTTTGCTAACAGGAAGCTATCAACACCTGAGATTAATTACACCACCACTGAGAAAGAAGGATTATCCATGGTGTATGCGCTATAGAAGTTCCACCACTACTTGTTGGGAGGACATTTTAAGATGTTCATTGATCATTCTACGCTTAAATACCTAGTCAACAAGCCAATGTTGCGGGGAATAATATGCAGATGGCTTCTGCTATTTCAGGAATATGATTTCGAGATCATGGTTAAGCCAGGAAGAATGAACAAAGGTCATGACCACTTGTCGAGGTTGGAACATGGAGAATAGCCTACTAGTTTGGAGGATACACTTCCAAATGCATAGTTGCTGGCCATCAGGAAGGTTGATGATCACTTCACGGAGATAGTGTAGTTCCTATCAACAGGAATGGCACCTAGTGACTATACAATTACTTAGAAGAAACAATTGGTAGTGCACATTGTATATTTTTCACTCATAGTTGGACAACTATACAAGATGGCACCTGATGAGATATTGAGGAGGTGTATTATGGAAGCAGAGAGACCATTGATCCTCGCAGAAGCACATGAAGGAATCACAGGAGGACACTACGCAGGGAAAACAACAACACAGAAGATTCTTAGTGCTGGCCTTTAGTGGCCTACTCTACACAAATATGCTAAGGAATACTATAAGGCCTATGATGTATGCCAAAGAGTTGGGAAACAATCGAGAAGATATGAGATTCCTTTAGCACCTTAGTTGACCTTACAGGCATTTGAGAAATGGGCCATTGACTTCGTAGGACCTATCAACCCTACAGGAAAGTGCACAGGTGCTAGATACATAATCACTGCGACAAAGTATTTGACC
This sequence comes from Picea engelmannii, assembly GCA_009831015.1. Classification (NCBI taxonomy): domain Eukaryota; kingdom Viridiplantae; phylum Streptophyta; class Pinopsida; order Pinales; family Pinaceae; genus Picea; species Picea engelmannii. The sequence continues at coordinate 1,812,765 of ML776734.1, forward strand.
AGATGGGCAAAATCAAGAGAAGTTAAGGACTGTAGTGTAACAACAGCTGCGCACTTCATATTTGATGATATCATAACTAGGTTTGGATGCCCAAAAATCCTTATGAGCGATCAAGGAACACATTTTATTAACAAGACTATTGAAGCCTTAACTCATGAATTTGAATTTCACCATTAGAAGAGCATGCCCTATCATCCACAACAAAATGGGACAGTTGATGTATTCAATAAGATATTGGAGATTGCGTTGACAAAGATCTGAAACGTGAAAAGGGATGACTAGGATTTGAGAGTACCAACAATATTATGGGCCTATATAACCACTTGAAAGAAGTTGACCATGCAGACCCCCTTTAAATTGGTCTATGGTCTAGAAGCAGTTGTACACATGGAATATTTGGTTCCTAGTATGAGAATTACAGCCTTTATAGATATGGATGACACTGGCACTATGCAAGAGAGGCTTGCGCAGTTGGTCGAATTGGAAGAAGACATATTTATTGCAGGATTTCACCAGGAGGTTCAGAAAGAAAGAGAAAAGGCATACCATGACAAACACATCAAGAAGAAATATTTCAAGCAAGGAGATCTGGTATTGGCATATGAAAGTAAGTTCATGAGGCATCCATGGAAGTTTAGGACGCATTGGATTGGGCCATATGAGGTTGCCTATGTTACAGAAGGAGGAGTTGCGCAGTTAAAGAATTTTTCTGGAAAATGGAAGGAAGGTTTGGTGAACAGAAGTCAGTTGAAATTGTATTATGACAACCAGCTACCTCGTAGCTCTAAGTAAAAGAAAAAGTAAAAGGGTATAGGTACCAGGTGAAGTTGAAAATGGGTACCATCCACAAAAAAGACAGTCTACACCTAGAAGGGAGGGAGAAAGCAGAAAGCACAGGCTTCCCTGCACAGTTTGCATTCGAAGTGAAATAGAAAGTTCATATCTGAAGTGCCTTGGGATGAGTCACATGTGAGTGTTGGGGGCCTATTGGCCCTTGGCTATGGAAGCAAGTGAAGATTAAGGGAGGAAAGGAAAAATGTGAACTCCATGGAATACACAATGACTAATATTGGGTCAAAGTGAGCAAAAGAGCAGAAAAGACAGTGTGAAGTAAGAGAAAGCAAGTCGTTGGACGAGGAGATCGAGGATGATCGATCAGAAAGGAAGAGGGATTGTGGACAACTCAGCAAGTGAAAGAAGATGTCAATAGATGCTTTGAAGCACTGCGTGTGAAGGAAGGAAAGACAGGATGGCGAAGCCCTAAAAATGTGGGTCAAGTTGAGCTAGGGTTTTAGACACCTAGGGTTTTTGTATCTAGGGTTTTGACACTTAGGTTTCAACCTAAGGGTGTCTAAGAGTTATTGTAATGTATAAATAAAGGTCTAAAGGACCTGGGGTGGGTTGGTGCTAAGTTGGTTGAGAGTTCATTGTTATTGTGTGATTGAGTGAGTACTACTGTGTGAGAGAGAAGTATTGAGTGCGAGAGACTTATGGTACTGTAGGATCTTCAGCTGGGTGCGAAGATCAACCCTGCAGCTGGGTGCATAGTGAGGGGAGAGAAAGAGAAAGAATAAGAGAATATCTACTAGCTAAGAGCGCATATAAGAACTGTATTCTTCCATATTAATATATCATAAACCACAGTTCTGTGAACGTAGCCCTAGGGAGAGGGTGAACAACATATATCTTGTGTTATGTGTGATTGATGTTGTGTTCTCTGTCATTTGATATGCTGCTATTGTGATATTGTATTAGATCTGAAATATAACATGCGCAGTAGGGTTAAGGAAGATAAAGAATAACTAGGTGACTGTGTGTTGTTGTTGTGAATCCACTCTGCATTTCCTCTGGTTGTAGACACCTGTGTCCTACAACCCCCTATAGCTACTTCATGTGAGACTGCATATTATTTGTAGGTGTTCACAAAAGGGTCAGTAGTTAGGGCTTGTTGGTGTGTTGTTAGAGTTGAACCCTAGGTCTGCCCCTGTGCCAACAGGGAGAGCATATGCAATTCTCTGTTTATGAAGAGAACTAAAAAACAAACTTTCTCTAGGTGTAAGAAGTTGCTGGAAACATTTTCAATCCAAGATGATAAACGTGGTTGTAGATAAGAGGAGTGACTGAGGAAGTACTTGTTGGAGGCTCCCTTGCTTGGTGGAGAGAAAATCATTTTTCCAAGTTTTTGTGGGAGGAGGAGAGTGGCCTCCATCCCCGGCTCTCACTGAACAAGAAGGAAGCATCTCTCTCTGAGCATCATGATCTAGCTAGGGGGTGGCTAGTGGTAAATCCATCCAGGATTGGTTGTGCCTATGGTTGGGTGGAAATGAACACCCCTTTCAATAATTTCTTCACTATCTGGTTTATTGATAAGTATTCTTATATCATGTGTAATAGAATTGAAATAATGGTTGAATATCTGTGTCTATCACTAAAATTTGCATTGTATGATTAATGTAGAAATTCTTATTGCTTTTGTGTGAACCCTTGAATTTGAATGGTTCATGTTTTCCTCATCTTGGTAGCTCGAGAGCTATGCGATGTGGGTCTTCAAATGAATTTATGAATATGTTTACGATTTCTGTACTAGTTGGAAAATCATTAAGGTAATTTTTCCAATGATTGATTTTATAACGTGAAAGTCGGGGTAGACTTCGCTAGAACACCTCAGTCTTGTTGATCCCTCAAATTTACCTTCACGGGTTATTGAATTAGAGATTTGTGGAGGGAGGGTGCATCCTTCAAACCATTCATTTGTGCGACCGACAGATCATGTCCACGGTCCTAACCAAATCACGGCTAAGAGTTGAGCATGCAGCCTCAAGACTTGTCAGAGGATCCATATGACCAGGACCTTGGAACCCTTCCCTAGGCTTGAAAGGAGATAAGCGGTTTTGGCTTCGAAACTCCAAGAGTTCGAAGCTCCAAGATGCCATGACTTTACAATCTTCAAAACCAACTGAAGGAAACCTGCTAGTGCGGTCACCGACAAGGTTGACCGACATCTAGCGGTTTCCTTAACCATGACCATGGGATCTGTCCCATTGTTAAAACTTGATCCACTTCCCAGTCGTGAAGTGAGTAGAACTGTAGATCTGAGAAAATTCAGGATATTCCCTGACCGTTGGATCTACACCGTGGTTATTCCGGTTTTGACCACTCCGGATGAAAAGGAGTGTTAAGAGGAAGGAACCCTCAAATTTCAAACTCATGAAGTGACGATAAGTGTAGATCCCGAGATGCTTCAGGATCTCCCATGTTTGTTGGATCTACGTCATGGTCAGTCTGGCATTGACCAATGTAGGAGAAAGAGATTGTTAAATGGGTAGAACCCCTGAACGTCGAAGTTGTGAAGTGACGAGGGTCGTCAATCCGAGGATGCTTCAGGATCCCTCCTGACTGTTGGATCTAGAACGTGGTCATTCCGACGCTGACCACATTGGGATTAAAAATAAAATCAAGGGATCCCCTGAATGCTGAAGTCGTGAAGCAACGAAGGTCGTAGATCTATGGATCTACGTGGACCCATATTGACTGTGGGATATAAGGGGTATTGGGAGGTTGTTGGTGGGAGTTTCGACTTCAGAGCTCTAGGAGATTTCAAAGGTAGGAGAGGCTAGAGACTCTCGAAGGTTTTCCATCTGGAGTGACATGGCACACTAAAGTCACCTAGGGTGACATGGACCCATGTTCAACATGCCACATGTCAACTTGATTCATGATTTTTATAGACCTTATATGCCAATTGGAATGTGACATGTCTCCCCATTGATGGGGCCATGTGTCATCTCTTCCCATTACCACATGTCAACCTTGGGTACATGCGCGCATGGCCTAATAGTTTTTGGAATACCCGGGGAGGTAGGAGTTCAAAACTTCAAGGAATTTGGGACACTGGGACACTGAGGTCAATTCGGCCAAAGGCACAGATCCACATGTCCTTACCTCTGCATTTAATGCGTTTCCACATGTAACTGTGGACCCTTCGGGAGTCTGAGAATTCAGAACTCTGGAGGTTTGGAGTGGTGTTATTGGATGAGTCAAAATGGGTCGAAGGCCCATATTTACTTCCGCGCTCCTGCAGGCTTCCAGACAATTTAAATATAATTAATTAAATGAAAAGGGACCCTCTCCTGAACTCTGACATTCGAGAGATTTGGGTGCATGAGAACATAAGGAGGAATTTCTCCGAAGTCCGAAGACTTAGGTGGTAATTAATATTAATGAATCCAAGTGCCTTGGAGATTTTGGTAAAGAGTGGGATTTCACTGTGTTAATGGTCAATTATCCTAGTAGACCTATAGGAGCTAGACAAATGTCAAATATAGGTTGGAAGAGTCTTGTATAATATGATGATGTGTATTTCGGGGTAACAGGGAGCCACGTGGCCATAAGGAAATCCAATTAATGAAGGATTAAAGAGCCTTGAAGGGCCATAACTTGCAATCCAGAGCTTGAATTTGAGCATGGTAGCAATCATTGAGAAGATATTTCCGAGCAAAAGGTGATGGAGGTCTCGGGAAGGGGATTCAAGATGATTGAGAAAAGAGAAATTTTGATGCCCAATCCTTTAAAAAGGTACTTTATGGATCGAGTGTGTTGCAAAGTGGTATCAAAGTGGGCAACAACACTTGGCCTACTTGGGCTCATGACCGAGTCACATTAAAATATTATTAGAGAAATTTTAAGGGGTAACCCCCTATCTTACCCCATTCATAAGAAACTTATCTAAAAAACTAATGAAAAGAGGAATGAAACTTTCTGATGTTGTTATATGTTTTGAAATTCTGAATTGTGTGTTGCTAGTGTTCCAAATGAAGAAGATGACTTCACCTTACAAATTGTATGAGTTGTTCATAAACTAGTATATAATTAACTAACATAAAAAAATTTATCAACACTCAAGCAGTCAATGGCAACATGAAAACTATAGCGTAAAGGATGGTGACACACCATGAGTCGGGGGAAAGTTCCCGCAATAGAGAGGAAGAATCTGATGAGAGGAGGGTGGTAGAAACCCCTCTAGATTTGTTTGAAACTATAAGAAGCATCCTGGAGGAATTACAAAGTTGTAAGGCTAACAATGAAAGGCTGATAAAAGAATAGGAAAAAAAAACTGAAATTAACGCAGTCCTACTGCATATCCTATTAGATAGACAAAGGTAGTTGCAACATGGACCAACATCATGTCATGTGGATAGACATAATACTAAGAAATCTCAAAGTCCACTTGAGATATGAAAGAATGTTCCTAAAAGTGGCCACACAAGGAGGAGAACCTCAAAGAAGGCCCAAAATGGAGCCAAGAGCCACTCAATGGAAGAATCCTCTAGTGAGGGAACCAACAACTCCAAGGAATTTTCTAGTAATGAGACTAGTTCACATTCCCACAGGAGAAGAAAGAAGAGGAAGCATTCCAAGAACCATGACCATAAAGATTTTAAGAAATCAAACCACCCACTTTCTATGGAGAGATTAAAAAGGGGGAAGAAGAAGAAATTTGGCTACTCATCTTGAAGAAGTACTTTAGAGCTCATGACTACTCTGAAAACTTAAAGGCTCGAATATCCATTTTCAACTTGAATGGAAAGGCCTCCATTTGGTGGGAGGACCTTAGGTCTGTGAAAGGAATCCATGAGAAGGACTTGTCATGGAAACAATTTGAGAAGTACTTCAAGAAGAAGTATCTTTCAAAGAAATACTTTGATGGGAAGACCAGGGAGTTCTATGAACTCAAGCTGGGACAACTCACAATCGATGAATATATCAACAAATTTCTTTAGCTAATAAGGTATGTTCCCTACATAAAGGATGGAAAGGTAAATATGCAATGATTCATTAGTGGACTTCCTCAGTCCTTCCGAGACATAATTGAATTTGATGAACCCAAGACCTTAGAAGATACTATTCGAAAGGCAAGGTACTGCTATGAGTAATTCAATAACAAGGAAAAACCTCATAAGGACTGGAAGAAGAAAAGTAATTTGGTATTCAAGAAAAAGAATTTTAAATCCTCAAGATTTAAGAATTAGGGGAAAAGTTCTAGGATGAGACTTCCTACTAAAAGTGTATATCAATAGAACTTTCCATCTCAAAGTTGTAATAAAACCTTTGGAAAAACCCCAGGTAAGACTGATAATACCAAGAGAGAACCCTTGAAATGTTGGGGTTGTGGAGAAGAACATCTACTGAGGGACTTTCCACGTAGGCAACACGACAATAGGAGGGTCTACAACTTCCAGGAGGCTACCACAGTCAATGATGTGGCTAGGATCATGACACAAGTTTATGCAGCCTTGGATAATAGACAAGATGGTCACCAAGCTTCAGTGGTGGAGATAGAAGGTATGCTTTTCATCCATCTAGTTTCCATTTTAATTGAACCTGGTTCTAATATAAGTTATGTTTCCCCTCAAAATTTTGAGAAATGTAAATTGTAGCAAGTAAAACATACTAAATCATGGCCGGTACACTGGAACCAAAAGAAAGGTAACATAGGTCATACTAGCATGCCAATTCATTATGAATGGATTACCCACCCAAGCAACCCTAAACATGCTCCCTTTAGGATCCTATGACCTGCTAATTGGCATGGAATGGTTGGCTTCCCATAAAACCAAGTTGGACTATTACAATAAAAATTTGGTGTGTGAAGAAGAAGAAGGAAGAAAAATAACCATACAAGTGATTCAAAATCCCATCTCAAGTGAGAAAAATATCATCCCTTCAAGTGAAGAAGTATTACAAAAAAGGATGTCCTATGTATGCGATACAAGTGTTGAAATTTGTTGAGAACAATAAACCAAGCCTATAGGACCATCCCATATTAAGAGAGTATAAATTAGGGATGATTTTAAGGATGGAAATTTATTTTAAAATGTAGAAACCTTGGTGAATCTTACTAATCCTTCATATGCCAACTATAAATGATTGGCGATATTTTTGTAAAAATATTCAAATTTCTAAGGATTTTATATAGTTTTT
>ML776734.1:1819795-1853235 GCA_009831015.1 Picea engelmannii
TTTTAAGGATGGAAATTTATTTTAAAATGTAGAAACCTTGGTGAATCTTACTAATCCTTCATATGCCAACTATAAATGATTGGCGATATTTTTGTAAAAATATTCAAATTTCTAAGGATTTTATATAGTTTTTATAAAATTTTAATGATTTTTAAAGTAAAATAATTTTATCCTATAGAATTTGGGCGAATCATTTTTAAAATAGTGAATCTCATTTTTTGAAAAACCATGGAAAATTAGCCCATGAGCGAAATTTAGCCCCTAAAATCATCCCTGGTACTATAAATATGTGTTTCTAGAAGAGGTACTAGCTCTACCTCCAAGAAGAGATATTGAATTTTCTATAGAACTTGTACCAAGAGCGGTGAAAGTGTCTAGAACACCCTATAGAATGAGTACACTAGATCTAGTTGAGCTCAGACTACAACTAAAGGATATGTTGGACAAAGGCTACATTTGACCTAGCGTGTCTCCATAGGGAGCACCAGCCTTGTTTTTTAAAAAGAAGGATGGCACACTCAGGTTGTGCATAGACTATAGACAACTCAATAAGATGACCATTAAGAATAAGTATCCCTTTCTAAGGATTGATGACTTGTTTGACCAGTTAAGGGGTGCTACAATTTTCTCCAGGATTGACTTGAGGTCTGGATACCATCAATTTCGAATTAAGGATGAAGACATCCACAAAAAAACCTTTGGGACAAGATATGGGCACTATGAATTTGTGGTGGTGCCATTTGGGCTTACCAATGCACCATCCACTTTTATGTTCTTACTGAATAATGCACTCAGTAAGTTCTTGGATAGATTTGTGTTGGTTTTCATTGATGATATCCTAATATACTCTAAAAGTAGGGAAGAACATGAATAAAATCTCAAGTTAGTGCTTCAAGTGCTAAGAGAACATTAACTCTATGCTAATTTTAGTAAGGGTGAATTTTTCCAAAAACAAGTCCATTACTTAGGCCATGTTATTTTTGAAGACGGAGTGGCAGTTGATCCTGCCAAGATCAAATCCATTATGGATAGTACTACCCCAAAGGATGTATCTGATATCCGATCCTTTATGGGCCTAGTAGGATACTATAAAAGGTTCGTAAAGGGATCCTCCAAGATCAGTTTCCCAATCACTTCCCATCAAAAAAAAGGGAGTTAAATTCATTTGGACACCAAAATGTGAAGAGAGATTCCAACAGCTGAAATACCACCTAACTAATGAACATGTGTTGAAGATTGCAGACCCAAATAAGGACTTCCTTGTGTGTATAGATGCCTGTAAGGAAGGGCTCGGAGGAGTCCTTATGAAAGAAGGACATGTGATTTTCTACGAATCTAGAAAATTGAATGAGCATGAAATTAATTATGTGACCCATAATTTGTAATTGGATTCCATAGTACACACCTTAAAAATGTGGAGGGATTACTCCTAGGTAGAATATTTGTTCTTATGACAGACCATAGTGGGTTGAGATATTTTTTTGATCAACCAAAACTCAATGCTAGACAAGCTAGATGGATGGATCTCCTTAGTGAGTTTGATTTTGAAATCAAACATATTGTTGTGTCCTTTTCGTCACTCCAATGAGAAAATGAAGGTCACTTGCAAGTATAGTTGGGCCTGCTAGACATGATAGAGTTTAGAGTATGAATCAAATGACTCAATCAAATGAAATAAACAAACAACTAAGATATTAACAACTAAAGAAATAACTAAATAAATGAAACTAAAATGCATGAGGAAACTTGAACCAAAAATCAATCAAAGGACCAATAATCATGCCACCAATGGAGAGATTGTATTAGTGGGAAACAACCAAAGAGAAAGTGGGACTTGTGGATCCCCTCTTCTTCCAAGGGAGGGCTCTTTAATCCCCTATGTGTGAGCTCTTCTTACAAATGAAAAACTAGAAATCAAATGGTGAAGAAATCCAAGCATATTCCCTCAAGAGATGAGGTGAATAGATTAATGAGATGATGCTAGTATGCTCCAAGAAGGAAAGAGGTTCCTTGTAGGAGAATAGAGGCAACATAACAATACAATGAGATTCTTCAATTCATAGTGCACCCATGGCCTCATTTTATAGATAATATTTGAGGCATTATCCAACCGGTCTTTAGTGTGAACAAGGGGCGCTTTAGGGCACCCTTAGGTCTTTGACCATCCCCCCACTCAGATTCAGCTCCGATTTGAGGTTCAGATCGACTTGGGAGCTGAACCAGAAGTGGGTGAGGGGATAACAAGAACCATAAATGCACCATTCACAGGAGTGCATGAATTTTATCGTACACAGTCACACATCAGACCCATGTGCGCTCTTTTGGCTTCTTTGGCCTACACATGTGCATGTACTTCCTGTAGTGTTTCTACGCATGTCAATTTTATAACCAGTTGTATAGTTTGTGCCTTTTGGAAATGAATGTTTGGGGCTACAGGTGAACTAATAGGTGTTTGGAGATGCTGGATTCCTGTAACCATTTGGGAATGAAATTTCAGTGATAACAGATGCCCCCTGATGTGTGAGGTTAGGAGCATATGTATAACTGAAATACATCAATGTTTCTTCTACTGAGAGTACCATTGTAAAGAAGAGTTTTGAGAGGAACAACAAGAGCGACACATCGGAGGGAGAGGGGAAACTGTGGGACCGAACCTTTCTCTAGGTATGAAAATGAAGTCTGTATACAAACGAGGCGGGCATGCCCCATGCTCGTGTCATGTAACTCAAATATGTAAGACTGTAACTGAATCTGTATGATGGTGTAAATAACTGCAACACCCTCCGGGGTTGTTTGATAATGGCAAATGAAAATTTTGATGGTGAACATACTCTGAAAAGAGGTGATGCCACCTGTAAGAAGTGTCGATGACTTGTAGGCATTGATGACCCAGTGAATTCAGAGGTCTTCGGCTAGTATAAAACAACTGCAATAGTCACAAAGTAAGACCCAGAGTTGTTACAGGTGAATCCTCCTACAAACAAGTGAATTCCCTCTTGGTCTCTAGACTCCTAAGGCCAAGACATAAAAGTGCTTAAAATGGACACTGACATCCCTTTAGATCTAATCAAGCTAACATACGAAGGAGAAGAAGAAAGATATGTACCTTATTAATGACGTTTGTCCTTGCAAAGTCCAGGCTGAGCTTCGATCCTGAGCTCCCTGATAGGTCCTATAGAACAAACAAAGATACAATGGACTTCCTATTCTACTGAGATTATCTCAAATATAGATCTATCTACTGAAGAAAAACTCATGTGGAACAAACATAAGTTTGAAAGAAACAGGCCAAGCATTGATATTATTAATGAGATCAAATAAAAGTAATTACAATCCTTTGATGAAGGTTCAACAACTTCTTCCAGTTCTCTTTGTCCAAACCCTTTGCTCGAGTAATCTACACTGATTTCCTTGATGACATCTCACTTATGAGATCATAAGTTTCACATCTCCAATATTTTTTGTTCATACCACTTATAGGATCATAAGTTTGGTATCAATCTCTAGTCTCTACCTCCCCTTTCACCATGAGGAGGCCTCCTTATATAATCTTGGAGAGGCCAAACCACTTGAGAGATATTTGGGACAAGTTAAGGATTATTCTCCTTTAGTTGAGGATATTCCCTAATATCATACCTTGACCTTCTATTCTAATCCAACCACCTTCAGAAGTTGAGGGGATTCTTCCCTATTTTAGCTCAACAAACCAAAAATCCACTCAAAAAAGGTAACGCTCCCCCCAAATGGTACACAGAGCATTTGAGCACACCCTCAAAGAGGCCTAGGGAGTGTTGGCACTCTATGACAGTGGGTAGGGGAGCACTGCCCTCCAAAATCTATTTTTAAGTGGTTTTTCGAGTGGTAAAAGGCTTGTACTCCTTGTCAACTGATTTCTCTTCTTCAAAACTAGTCTTTGAGGTGTCTTAAGTGTCCTTATGATGTCATTAGAGGAACGACATAGGAAAGATGACAGTATGATGTTTGTGACACTTGCGACACTTGTGGTCAATATGCGACACTTGCGGACAAGATGCGACACCTACAACACTTGTAATGACAACACTTGTGACACTATTGAAGTGAGTAATTTTGATGTGTAACAAATTTACCCCCAAAATGAGAAGTTAGAAGATGATGATGATTGAAGTACTTTCTAGACTTTTTCGAGCAAGGGTATGGACATGGAGAGGCTGGAAAAATCTGCACACAAAAATCAAACAAATATTATGACATGTTTCAAACCCAAGGTGGGCATACCTATGCTTGAGTGATAAAGACTTTTTAGGTATGGCCACCATAAAATACATTGGGGATCCATAATTATATTGAAAAAATTGTATAGCCACTGAAGATACAATGTGGATCTATACTCCTATGACCTGAACTGATCGTAGCCACGAAGAATACATAGTGGATCTACGAGATGATAAGACATAGCCACGACCAATGCAAAGTGGATCTATGTAATAGTATATATGTCATAGTTCAAAATAAAACTCCTTCGTAACCTGGACAAAGTATACATAAGAGTGAAAACTCAACCCAGGGTCTTCTTACCGATCCCGATGTAGTATGAATCTAGCCATGTGAATAGATGTCCTGATGTCGAACATGGCATAAACCACTTGATTACCGGTTAGTGAGGTAAACCGTTAACAAGTGCGAGGGACATCACCATTGATGTCAATGATTCCCAAGGTACTCTAGTACATTCCAACAAATGTGAATAGATGAGATGAATTCGAACATCTATGGAATCATCCGATTAGAGGTCAATGATGTAAACCCACTGTTGGACATGAGGAGGCCTTCCATTGAGGCATGCAGGTCCCAAGGTACTAACTGGTTTCTAAGTCTAGTTCCCAGATAATGTGTTGAAGTCAACAGGAATAGACTCGTCGAAGGAGGGCCTTGATGTATCCCCTATCAACGACATGAAACTAAAATAGAGATGTAATTGGTAGATCAAATGAACATGGACTGACATGGGTATTGAAACAGGAAATGTGTGATGGTTGACTCTCGAGGCAGGTACTTCCCTTGATCACTGAGGCATAACAGCAGAAACTTGACATGGACCAAAACTTGATAATGCAATGGATGTTGTGACTTTACGTCGGGTGACCTAAAGGAGTGAGGAAACTAAAAGGATTGGTTCAGTGCAGAGGTTCAACATATTGAAATGCGTGCAAAGATAAAAATGTCGTGTTCAAGGGCGACTGTAAGGGTTACTGGTAGTGTTCTAAAAAATGCTTGGCTTGCTTCCTTCAATTTTTCCCCCATCCAGATAGACGAGTACCTCTTTTTAATTTAATGAGCTTGAGGAGGGTAACACATGCTCGATATGACTCACCTTCGGTAAGTCCCTCTTCCTTTGTTTAACGAAATGGAAGAAATAAGGTTTGGGTCTCATATGATCCCTTCAATGTATGATTGTTTAACGAGTCCAGAGAAGGTAATCTTGGTGGTTTTTCATATTTAGAGAGTCTGAAAACAACTTAAAGATGACTCCAGTGTTGTCCTTTTTCATAATGTTAGTCTCGTGAGGTAGAAAAAGAGACAAATTATCACTTGAAAGACGCCCTTTCAAACCTTTTCACGAATGGGAAAGGAAGCAATATCACTCGACAATCTTTTCATGTTTAGAGAGTCTGAAAAGAGCTTAAAGACGACTCCAAGGGGTTCCTTTTTCGTATATCCATGTGAGTCCGAAAAAGTGATAAAATTCTACTTGGTTACATTCTCATGTTTTTTCAAGCACGAGAAAGAACAAAGACTAAGCTCGGTATGCCCCCATCTTGAAAGCTAGTGGCTTAACTCTAGAATGATCATCAAAGTCTGGAGACATGCCCTCCAAGCTTCAATTCATTCACCGACTTTGAGGTTGTCACCAATTTCTTTACTAGATGGAGAAAAAGGATAAGAGTGGATGAAAAGAAGGTTCAAGAGAGGTGTTTGTTTCATTTTTTAATGAGCTTGACACAGAAAAAGAACTATGCTCAGGGCTCTAGGTTCAATCCCCATATTTTTGTTTCATTTTTTAATGAGCTTGCTACAAAGAGGAAAACTATGCTCAAAGCTTTTGTTTCATTTTTAAATGAGCTTGCTTACAGAAAAGAGAAACTATGCTCGTGACCTCTGTTTCATTTTTTAACGAGCTTGATACAGAGAAGAAAAACTGCACGTGTAACCTCTGTTTCATTTTTTAACGAGCTTGCTACAGAGAGGAGAAGCTATGCTCGTGACCTCTGTTTCATTTTTTAACGATCTTGCTACAGAGAGGAAAAATTGTGCTCGTGGACTCTCCTTGATCATGGATTCCAAGAGAATAATGCTCTGGAAGGACACCATGTCAAGGGATAAAACTCGGTCATGGCTTCCAAGAGATCTTCATTGGATGGAAGAAAATCACTCTGGAAGGAACACATGTCGAGGGTCGCGACAGGGGTAAGGAGATCAGGCTCCAATAGCCCTATCGAAGAGATCAACATGTCAACTATCGGATCCAAATCATCAGAAGTTGAAGTCATGGGAGACAACGGAAAATCAACATCAAGAGGGAAGATAGAGTGTATATCTTCCCAAATTTCTTCACGAGGGGGAAGAAAAGAGGATTGGTGATGGTTATCATCCCGAGGTAGTTTTTCGATGCTAAGCATTTCCAGAATAGATTCATCAGAAGGAAAAATTGGGGAAATGTAGTAGATTGTAGACGAAAAGGAATTTAACCATGATGGCATCGAGTAACTGTCAGGTGCCAAGAGATGTTGGTCATATGAGGAGGGAGAAGAAGATTGGACAACAACATATGATGTTTTGTCTAGACTAAGTGGCATGGTGTCACCTAATGCATCGAATTCCAAGGGACTAGGTACAATCCAAGGTTCAAATGATTCCAAATATTGATAAGCCGTGGTTGAAATCATATCAACAGTGGCAATATCATGTGTATTCGATGGAAGTGGTGTAGGGAAGGTACCCATAAGTCTAGACTATTTCAACAAGCCAACACCAACGCTTTCATACATGATCTTGTGATCTCCCAAGAATGGAATATTGTTGGTAGCGGGAGCGCGACCGTTGGGTGTATAGAAATCTAACTGATCGACGGTGACAATTTTTCCCTGATGAGGGAATTGTACACATCGAAACTCCAACGAGGCAACGACAGTCATAGCATAAAACCAAATTCTTCCAAGTAATAAGTTGTAATCGAGGGGATCGTTGACCACCTCGACAAAAACAGTGACGGTTTTGCCACCCAACTAGACGGGCATGGACTGTAAAAGCCCATGGGGATGAAAACATCACCCATCAAATGCACATAAAATTGTTGGGGATTTGTTAAGTGCGGGTGATTTTAAACTTTTCCAACATGCTAAAGACATGACTCAAGTAGAATCTCCCTCATCCAAGATGGTTCGGTGAATTTGTTGATTGTGAACAACAACATCAATTTGGAAAGCAATTTGGTGAGAGAGTCGAGATGTATAATTGTCCAGGTTAAACATGATATGGTTGGATGACTCAGGATAAACAACGGCAATAGAAACCAAGAGAGTTCTATGTTGACTAGGGAAGTGATGTATAACTTCTAATGAAAACATAGCATACGGTGCTTGAGACAAATATTCAACAATGTTGTAGTTCTGGGCGGCACGTGAACTAGGATTAAAGGTAGATTTATGGATAGTGCTCTTAGGAGGGCGTAAGATATATTTGAATGTAGGTTCCTCAATCTGAAGTGGTCCAGACGGAGGATTAACTGATGGAGGACTAATGGAGGACGATGATGGATCCGATAAAGTATCGATATCGTTAGTGATTTTTCCTTTGTCAGGTTTAACCAGTGTGTTGTATGTCTTAGAGCGAGTGGTAAAATTAATCCCATTAAACATATAAATATGTGCACTTGTCGAGGCCTCATCATGAGGATGGCTAGAACTTCCCCTGGGAGAGGGGGTTTGAGCAACCATGGATTGCTGCTGTGGAAAAGGATGAGTAAGCACAATGGTTTGTGAATTTCCTTGGAAAAGTTTGGCCACTTCATCACGATGTGAACAGTCTTGAGTGTAGTGATCATCACCACAAATGATACATGGGAATTTTAGTTTTCGTTGTGGTTTCTTTTTGGTAGCAGGTGTTTGAGATTGATTTTTTGGTTGTTCATTGGTATTAGTATTTTTTGATTTTTTTTTTCCCTTCTTCTTAACTCCGGATTGTTGTGAAGAGGAAGATTGAACTGCATTCACCTCAGAGATCTGATTTTTGGGGGAGGTAAAGGAGAGTGTGGTCGACTGGGAAGTAGATTGATTTTTTACGGAATCGATAACACCGTTTGCATGAGATGAGGATGATGGCTTGGATCGGTCGGCATTAGCTCAAGCAACATTCAGAAGAAACTCATAAAAAGTACCAGATTGTGAATAAACCAAATCTAAGTACTGAGCCCGAGAAATGGTTTCTTCCTCGGTGACTGCGCCACCCATAGCGACATCATGAGCGATCAAGGGTAAAAGTGATTTAGTAAACCACTCTGCCAATAATAGGTCTGGAATGATCACTTTGATCATCCTTCATCATCGTCGCCACTCATGAATATGGTCAGAGATATGCGCAGAGTCAGTTTGATGAAGGGAGGTCAAGAGTTCAGTACCTATCTTGTAGTGAATAGGTAGTTGAAAGTGCGTGAGGAAAGACATGGCAAGGGAATTGAAATGATGAAAATAAGCACGTGGTAGTTCTATATACCACTTCACTGCAGAGCCTGTAAGTGTTCGTTGGAAAAGACGCAAACGTATAGAATCATCCATGAGAGAGTTTGATGAACACCACAAATGGAAAGTCATCACATGGTTATTTGGATCTTCTCCATATTTTCCGACAAATTTCAGAATATCAGAAGGAAGTTTAGTTGGAATAATTGGCCAAACTAGTGAATGAAAAATAGGATCATTGATTAACCGAGACAAGTCTGGGAGATCCAGAGTCGCAAGGAAGGGTAGCTGTCAGTTAAATTGTGGATGATACTGGTGTGGCACAGGAACACTAGTAGGACCATAAACTGGGTTAGGTGGATAATTGTAGCCAGTAGGTCCTCCTACATATGGTTGTTGTTGACCAAGATAAGAAGGATTCGATGATGGTTGATAAACATTTGCATAACCTGGTGGGTTCTGAGCATTATAAGTCGGGTGATTTGCTTGCCCATAAGGAGGATAAACATGTTTCCCTTGAGGAGGGTAAGAAGTAGATCCCAGAGGCGGCTACACATTAGGGGGAGGATAAACATTAGACCCTTGGGAAGGATAAGGTTTTTGTCCTTAAGGAACAAATAAGGTTTTCCATAAGATGGTCTGAAAGGAACATGATTTTATACTCCTCCTTGCAGGTTATGATATGAGTGCCCCCCAACATGGGGTTGGGTAAATGTGCCTGCCGAAGATACTCCCTAGGATTGTGAAGGGTTTCCAGCAAACGAAGGTTCCCCCCCTACCAGCAGTGGATTAACAACCAGGGTATGAATGGCAAAGGGAGGTTTCCCTCCAGGAGGAACATAAAAAGGGGGATGTCCACCGGGAGGGGTAGGCCCGCCATAAAACGGTGGTATTCCAGAAGGGATAGGTCTGCTAGATGGTGGTTTCCATCCTGTCGGTTGTATTTGATTGGAAAGGGTCTGCATTCTTTGGTGCAAAGATGTCCCAACAAGATCATGTAGAACATGTGGAGTTGTAGCATGAAAGTTTGTAAAAGTGGGGGTAGGGATTGAAGTGCCTTGGGAATGAGTAGAGGTGATGAGAACAAAATTAGGATGGAGTTGTGCTGACATAAAAGTAGGGTTAATGACCTGATCAATGGGGTGATCCATAGTTTGACCGGATGGTCCCGTTTCAACAGGAGGGTCATGAGGATTAAAGGGTTGTCGAATGGATTCAAAATGCTCATAAAGATCGCATCCTGATGAAGTCCTCCATATAGAACGATCAGGTGTAGGATTTGTATCTACTGCAGTGGTAGGACGAACATGAGTCCTATACTCATCACTAAGGATTGGTTCTGTGGATCCCATATATGTTTCGGTAAAAGATCTCTCAGGTAACTGTGGGACCTCTTCATCTATAACGTTCCCAAGGGATTCTAAACGAAGCAAAATTGGTTCGAGAGGGGTTACCGACATAGATCTAGTGAGAGGAGTGGTATTCTCAACCATAACCAAAGCGCCTTCTCGATTGTCTAACGGAGGAGTAACAACACTCCCAACGTCAGATTGATTTTCTACCTCTCCACGTTAGTTGTCTTCTGGAGGGTTAGGAGGTAAGGGTTGGTAGCCTTTCGTAGGAAGCCCTTGCATCCTATGTGATTGACAGAGACCTTTATCGTCTACAGGCTCAATTTTGGATAATAACATTACACGTTGAAAATCTAGGGCCAACTAGCAAAAATAAACAACATACGCTAATAAAATCTAGGAATCAAAACCAAGAAAACAAAACTTCTCTCGATGATCATACTAGTTGGTGATGAAATCCAACGTCACATGATCAAGTTAAGAAGGGGCTAGGATATGGTGGAACAGTTACAATTATGACCTTCTTAACGGACTTTCACCTTGGTGCAAGCTTCCACACAGTAATTGTGGATTTACCCTCCAAGGAGCCCGAGTGAGTTTGAACAGTGTCTGTTCCATGTACAGTGAGAATTCCCTTCACTGTCACCTCGTGTAAGTGCCTAAATATTATGGCAACTAAGGACACCAACTCACAGTCATCCCCTAGGAAGGTACAGTCGACAGTCTGATCCAAATGTATGGGCAGGATAACAAGTCTGAAATCAACTCGAGAGGCTCCCACACATAATCATGGGTATACCCTCAAGTGATCCCAAATATACCATCTAACCACTACAAACAGTTGAACCACGAAGGGATAATCTTCCCAATTCTCCTGAATGTGACCTCATGCGTAACTGCTATGTGAGAGGGGGATCCCAGAAAGCCTATACAACAATCAGATTTTCTCTCCCTATCGCAAGATGTTAATGTTTATTTTGAAAAAAATTGGAGAGTTGTCCTCACAGCCTAATCCAAAGTATTAGTCCTAGTCTAATGTTGGTGGAAGATTCTAAAAACAAAAATGTTCTAGATAAATTTTAATTAGTGATAATTTTACAGTTGTTCCTTACTCAAGGGTGTATGAAAATGAAATTGATGGTATGATGACTCAATTCCCAAAAAATGTGCAAGAAAATGATGAGCAGTCTTGTCTTTCGATGAATGCCTATTTAAGGGAAAGAGAAAAAGTTCTTTTCATTATCAAACACTGAGATGCAACATCCTCATACAATTATTTCTCAATCAAATCTAATGGAATGCTAAAAAATTTCAGAAATGCCTTCTAATATCCAAACCAATCACTAAAATATGTCCTTTTGCTTATATGTGAATGATAATCATATGTAAAACTTCTAATGTCAATCAGACTTCAGGATTAAACAATCAGAAGCAAACCTCACACAAACAAAAATACACTCTCATCGTGAATAAACAAGAAGGACAAAGATAACCAAATTTGCAAACAAGAACCAAAAACCTCAAACAAAAGAGAAATGTTGGAAAACTGACCTCAAAGATCAAATGGAAATGTTCACAGACCTTTGGATTTCCTCACAAAAGCTTTCACTCAGTCAGATAAACAAGAAGAAAACATCGAGTTAACTCTAGGTCAACAAAGACAAAGAGTGACTTCAAGGCAAGGAAAGAAAATGTCAAATTTCCAAACAAAAGAGGATCAATTCTTAGAAACCAGGGTGTTGAAGGCCAATACTAAGATGAAATGAGATTTATGAAACTCCTGAGCCAATGCCAAATCTAATAAATAGCTTCAGAGGATGAAAATTCTGGAAAAATTCTCACAGAAAGGGGTAGCTCTGTATGAGGCTAATGGGGGGTGTTGGTGCTCTGATAGCAAGGGAGGGGGAGATCTCTTCTCTCAAAACTTAGAAAAAATATCAAAAAACCAAAATTTTGAACAGACTCAGTCAATCAAGGTGAATAAGATCAATTAGATCTAAGAATTAAAAACAATATGAAGAAGGTCAAATGAGTGGTCTAAGGTTCAAAACAAGATCTAGGAAAGGAGACAAAAATTAGAGCTCCTCCCCAGTGGAGTCGCCAATTTCTGTTACAGGTGAATCCTCCTACGGATAAGTGGATTCCCTCTTGGTCTCTAGACTCCTAAGGCCAAGACAGAAAAGTTATTAACATGGACACTGACATCCTTTTAGATCTAATCAAGCTAACATATGAAGGAGAAGAATAAAGATATGTACCTTATTAACGAAGTTTGTCCTTGCAAAGTCCAGGCTGAGCTTCGATCCTGAGCTCCCTGATAGGTCCTATATAACAAACAAAGATACAATGGACTTCCTATTCTACTAATATTAGCTCAAATATAGATCTATCTACTGAAGACAAACTCATGTGAAACAAACATAAGTTTGAAAGAAACAGACCAAGCATTGATATTATTAATGAGAACAAATAAAAGTACTTACAACCCTTTGAATAAGGTGCAAAATCTTCTTCCAGTTCTCCCTGTCCAACCCCTTTGTTCAAGTAATCTACATTGATTTCCTTGATGACATCTCACTTATGAGATCATAAGTTTCATATCTCCAATCTTTTTTGTTCATACCACTTATAGGATCATAATTTTTGTATCAATCTCTAGTCTCTACCTCCCCTTTCACCATGAGGAGGCCTCCTTATATAACCTTGGAGAGGCCCAACCACATGAGAGATATTTGGGATAAGTTGAGGATTCTTCTCCTTCAGTTGATGATCTTCCCTAAGATCATGCCTTGACCTTCTATTCGAATCCAACCACCTTCAAAAATGGAGGGGATTCTTCCCTATTTTAGCTCAACAAACCAAAAATCCGCTAAGAAAAGGTAGCGCTCCCCCAAAAGGGAACACATAGTGTTTGAGAGATCCCTCAAAGAGACCTAGGGAATCATGACACTCCCTGAAAATGGGTAGGGGAGCACTGCCCTCCAAAATCCATTTTTGAGTGGTTTTTCCAGTGGCAAAAGGCTTGTACTCCTTGTCAACTGATTTCTCTTATTCAAAACTAGTCTTTGAGGTGTCTTAAGTGTCCTTATGATGTTGTTAGAGGCATGACATAGGAAATATGGAAGTGTGATGTTTGTGACACTTGCAACACTTGTGGTCAAGATGCGACACTTACAACACTTGTGACACTATTGAAGTGAGTAATTTTGATCTGTAACAACAGTAACATGAGATTGTGTTTAAGTCGAATGTTAAGAGGGTCAATGACATAAGAGAGTAATGATGGTTCTCTCTGTGCCGTCCAAGGCTCCTCATTTTATAGGTAATGAGATTCAAGATACTATCACCCTTATGGAAACTATGTTGATGTCGACAGAAAGGGAGACACGACTCCAAGAAGCAAAAGGGATTCATGAAATCCACTGGATGAGATCAGGAACTGATGAGGAACATGGACAAAGTAAATATGTGGTGAGACTCAAGATTTTCCTTGGTTGGGGATATATTTGAAGTATGAGTGGCAACAACTGTGAAAGTGGATCTAGTGTCAGGGGGATGACTAAACATGGGTTAAATTGTGCCAGAGGCGTGAAAAAGTGGACAGGCTTAGAGATCAGAGGTACATGGACAGTGGGATACTCAGGGTTTATGAACGATGTCAACGAGAGTAGATGGTAATGAGTGCCCCAACCAAGGGCGACATGGGTTTCTTTGCTAGGAAAAAAAAAGGTCGCCAAGGGTGATAAAAAAACTATGTAAATGATGGAAACAAAGGCTTTGTACAATTACCAAATGAATAAAGAATAATTTGGGATAAGTGTGTAGATACAGAAATGGGTGCCCCAATGAAAGATGGCTTTGCCTATGAGGGCACAAGTTGCATGGAGAACTGGTGGAGGGTGGGGACCCCATGGGTGGGTTTCTGTATGAGGTAAATGGATGAAGGGAAATTTTCAGATGGTAAAACTGATTGTGGATGAAATGGAGGGTTAATGATACTGCGGAGGTGCATTCAAACGAGAACCGTGAGGAGATATCTTGGGAGTCCCTTGGGAAATCTAGCATAATGAGGAGAATATGTGGCTGATTCTCGAACATTCGTAAGACTATCAGGACTCCTATCCATAGGGGGTGAAAGCAACATGAGTGTCAAAGTGTAAAAGGGGACTATGAATGGGAAAAATCATGTAGGGGAGAGTGCTATCGGTTGATAGTACTTGAAATGAAGCAGAGGTGATAGTACTATAGAGCCGGGTGTGAGGATCTTACCGGTAAATGTCGAAGGGTGTTACTGGGAGATGCAATTGATATTCAGAGGGAATGATTACATGCTAGTGTCGATCATATACCTGAAGGGGATGCGTTGGTTTTTGATGACCAGGTACCTGCACACATGAAAATCGAATACCCGACATGAACAATATCTGAAGATAAAGAACATATAACAACTATTTTATAATTTTGAACATGACCATGCGTACATGGGTGTGATGTGAAAAAAATGATCCCCTAGGGCCGAGGATGGATGGTGACCCAGGGAATGTGACCGTGTAGGTGGCGAGATATTGATCCCATGGTTGAAGACGAATTGGAAAACAAATGCTATGAGCTCCTATAATTGAGCATGGAAGTTTGGCAAAAGGGACAATATATATAGCTGTGGGGCCCACAATGCCACCTCATTTGTACTTGCTTCCAGAATGAGTTGACAAGAGGTTTTTAGAGGAGATTTGGAGATTACTGAAGTTCAATTCAGCCGATCTAGGATTTGTGAGAGCCAAGTTAGTGGTCTCATCCTCTTGCATAGTAGATAGGTTTTCTTTTCTAGGGAGGGTCATATGGATGGCCATACTATGGGTTTCTGTAAGGGTGGGCCCCCAAGTGCGCAGGCGATAAAAGGATACCCGTGTTGAGGTGCGTGATTAAGTTGAATACAACTGCGCATGGGGGCACATGAGTGAGGAAAACAAGTGCGCATTAGATGCGCACCTATTCGAAGTACAACTGTGCACTGTGCACAGCTGTGTAGAGAACATGTGCACATGAATGCACGCCTGTGGGTGTGATAGATGTGAATTGATGTGCATCTGTTTCTTCAAAAAGTGCACATTGATGTGCAACTATGCGAAGAACAGGGGAACACATGAGGCAAAGCTGGGGGGTTTTGAAAAAAATTGTTTTTTTGGAAGTTATTGTTTATGAATAGTGATGGTTGATCAAGTGTTGTTTGTGTGAATGCAGGTGATCAGTTCAGGATGCCAGTCCACTGAGGGAGAGGAACTGGGAGCACCTCAGAGAGGCGGTGAGAGATGAGCCGGGCATTCGGGGACCTTTGGCAGCCTGTGGATTGTTAAATTTCTTTGACTGCTCAATTATACGGGCGCAGGAGTACATGTTGCAGTATCTGATTTCTATGTGGAGCACTGAGTTGCAGTACTTCATTGTGCGGGGGTAGCAACTGACATTCTTTGTGATGGAGGATGTCTATTTCTTGATTGTGCTCCCTTTTTGGGGGAGGGACCTACCTGTTGATCCCCAACTTCCAAGGGATGTGCACTTGGCAGACTTGGCACTGAGGTACTGTTCGGGGCTGGACTTTATGTCAAGTTCATTTGTTCGGATTGAGGTGATAGATGCACTCGTGCATTGTTGCATCACAATGATGATTGTGAGGATCTACGAATCCTTAGCTACTCAGTGGATCAATGGTGGTCAGTTGAGGATTAGGCAGAGAGAATTGGGTGGAGATCATTTTTCCTGGGGCTTGATGTTGCACGCCAAAATGATGGGACAACTTAAATGGTTTTGGGCTGCCGACTCTGGTGAGTTTTCCTTTGGGTTGATCTTGGTAGCGTGGTTTTTAAAGAGGGTTCCCATGTTGTGCCCTAGAGTGTTGTTGTCGACAACTGATTCACGGGATCCACGATTGATGTGGTGGGCATCGATTTTGGTATGGCATGGAGGTGGGGAGGGTGGTGATTATTTTACGGCCGATATGGCGTGTGTGTGGCGCCATATGCCACAGATTATACCACAGTTCCCATATGGTGGGATGGACTTCTGACACGACCCGTATATGGTTTTATCTCCTAGAGAGGATTGGGACAGTAGAGGTATGTTGGTGTACTTAATGTTTTGTGATTTTTATGGTATATCATATGTTTTATGTATGGATTGAGGTTGATGCTATCTTTTTTTGTGTTTTTGCAGATGTGGGGCCGCAAGGCAGAGTTGGTTGGGGGGTCGGCTTGCCAGGGGTTGCTGAGACCATCGTGAGTAGAACCGTGGGTTGGAGAGTGACATCAGAGGGATGAGGTTGGTGCGAGGCAAGCCAATGACATGAGAGCTAGCATGAGACACATATTTGATGACCCTGGTGCAGGGCCATCGCAGGCGCCTCAAGGAGATGCTGGCAGGGATTTAGAGAATTTTCGCTGCCAGTTGGAGGTGGTATTACAGGGTGTACCCGAGGGTATGTGGTCCCACATCTAGGACAAGAGAGTCCTAGAGTAGTGTGTAGGTGGCCCTGCTGAGTTGTAGACTTTAATCTGTAGAGAAACTGTAGCAGGGGTAGCGATGACTTGACGACTACCCACTGGACCAGGAGAAACCCCAGTTGGTGGGGCACCTCCTGCAGATAGAGGACCTGGTGGTGGTGCTCTGGAGGCACCATGAGTGCTATGTTGTACTATTTTTGTATTTATATAGGCCCGCTAGCCCATTTTGTATAGGGTAGTGTGACACCTATTTTGTACCTAAAGGGATGAGGGGGCTCACCTGCCTACAGGTGATGTACATTTTTTACTTTTGTAAACATTGATGACACATTGATCGATATATATATATACATGTTTATGATCTCTGTGAGTTTCACATGTGATTATTTTTACGATGTCTAATCTATATGCCGTGACAATTTTTTTATGATTTATGTATGTGTGATGATGTCTTGATGTGATATATGCCAATATAACACTAGGTTAGCCATATTATCTGCTATTTCATTGAATTGTCGTGGAATGTGTGTAAATGTTATTGAATCGAAATGTCAATATAAGATTCTAACTTGCAGGTATTTGCGGAAGAGGCAAGGATCGCGAACATGGTACACATTGTTGAGTTGTAGGATGACAAGTTGGGAACCGAGTAGGACGTTAAGGTGACAAATGTGGCGGTGACTGGCCTCGGTGAGGAGGCTAATGACGGAAACATATTCTGCTTGGTTCTTGGTTGTTGAGCCCAAACATATGCCGATGGAGTGGAGCAGTACATGTGAGGGGGTGTAGAGGGCCCAAGCGGTCGAAGCGAGATTCTGAGTCCAGCGACTAGCTCCTTCAGCGTAACCAATGTGGTAGGCCAATTGAGGATACATATGTGAATAACACAAATGGTAGATCAGACATAAGGCAAGGAGTGAAAAAAAGAAGACTAAAAACTCTACAAACGTGTACAAAAAATAAATAGCCTAGTGTAGAATGACTACGCTCAACCGTAAAATTTCTTTAAGTACAACCCGTTGATTGGTTCTTTGAGAGGATAGCCTTCTGGAGAGGCCAAGATGTATGCGCCTTTAGTGAGGCAGTGTTGGATGATGTAGGGTATATTCCATAATGACTCTAATTTCCCATGACTGAGGGTATCGTGTGCAATATCGTAGGCTAGGACGAGGTCTCCTTCGTTAAATGAGCGAAGGTTGACATGGCGGTCAAAGGAGGTCTTCGACCGTTTTTTAGTTGCATCATTATTCTGTAATGAAGATCATCGATCTTCATCCAACGAATCTAATTTCAACAAGCATTTCTCCATTGGAGCAATGTCAGGTAATAGCTCGATAGTGGTGCACAATGTGGGAATTTAGCATTCAATGGGAAGAGTGGCTTTGAACCAATGGACGAGATGAAATGGTGTAAAACTAGTGGCAGTTTTAACTGTTGTGCGATAAGCCCATAGTGATGAAAACAACATATGATGCCAATTGGTATTATGTTTGTTAACAATGTGCTGCAATATGGTTTTGAGGACCTTGTTGACAGCCTCTACCTGTTCGTTGGACTGGGGGTAGTATGGGGAGGCAAACTCATGGGAGAAGCCTAAATTTGAGGAGATTTCGATGAATATCTCATTCTCAAAGTGTTTACCATGAACAAAGACTATCTGTAGTGGGACTCCGAAGCGGGTAATGACGTGGTTGAAGAAAAAATGCGCTATTGTGTCAGCGGTGTTGTTGAAGGTAGGCATGGCTTCGCCCCATTTGGTAAAGTAATCCACTGCCACGACGATGTACTTGTGTCCATTTCTTGATGGAGGATTTCAATTCATGAATTTTATGCGCCATTTTCAAAAGGGGCCGACAGTGATGACTTGATGTAGAAGAGCGGGTGGCGCTTGGGATTTGTTGGCATAAATATGGAATTTGTCACATCGCTTCACAGCGTGGATGCAGTCATGAAACAATGTGGGCTAGAAGTAGCCTACTTGAATGATTTTTTGGGTGGTGGACATCCCTGAGAGGTGGACACCGCAGGAGCCGCTATGGAAATCATTCAAAACTCTGTCAACTTCATCGATGGTCAAACATCGACAGAGTATGGTGTCAACCCCACGTCGATATACAATGTCATCGATAAGGATATATCGAGGTGCCTGATGGTGAATGTGCTGATGATTGTCTCAGGAGAGGTGAGATCCAAAATTCTGTGTCTGAAGGTAGACGAGAAGGTCGCCATACCAGGGGTCATCCGAGGGGATGTAGAAGAGGTGTTCGTCGAGAAAATTTGTTTTGGTGGGTGAACTAGTAGTGTCTGAGGGAAACGTCATGATGAGTTCAGCAAGAACAAGTGCTTTCTTGCTTTTGGGAGTTGAAAACTCTAGGTCGTACTCCTGAAGGATGATGATCCATCGGGCAAACTTACCATTAATTTTTCATCAACGAAGAAAGTACTACATGGGCTTGGAATCTGAAAAGACTTTGGTATTGTGAAGCAAGATATAATGATGCAGTTTCTGGACTATGAGGACAATTGTGAGGGAGAGTTTATATTCATGATTGTACTTCAGGGGTGGCCCTAAAAGGTTTTTACTGATGTAGTAAATAACATGCTCGCAACCATTATCTCCTAGTTGGACGAGAACTCCTACTAGTGAGACAGTTGAGGCCGATAAGTAGACGATGTAGTCGCGATCATAGTCAGGTGGACTAATCAAAGGGGCGTTAGAGAGAAATGCTTTTTAAATAATCAGAAGAGGTTTTTTCATGTTCATCCCATCAAAATGGGATATCATGACGCAATAAGCTAAGGAAACCATGCGCGCGAGTGGTGTAATATGGGACACAGCGTTGTAAAAGTTGCCTTTTCCTTGTAGGCTCTGTAGTTGGCATAATTTTCGAGGTGGTGGAATTTCTATGATGGCTTGGACCTTGAGGGGGTCCATAGTGACGTCGTGTTGGGAGACAATGAACCCAAGGAGGCGTCCAATGGAGATGCAAAATACATACTTGAGGGGGTTCAAGAGGATATTATATTGGTGACACCATTGAAAGACAACTCGTAAGTCATCTAGATGTTGAGTTCATTTCTTGGATCGAGCGGTGAGGTCGTCCAAGTAAGCGAGAATGATGTGAGAAAGATCATGGAAAACGTAAGTCATGGCCTGTTGGAATGTTGCACCTGCATTTTTGAGTCTGAAAGGCATGACACGATAAGAAAAAGTACCCCATGGGGTAGTGAATGCGGTCTTATACTAATCTGCTGGATGGATTTGGATTTGATTGTAGCCAGACAACCCATCCATGAACGACAAGGATTCGTGGCCAGCATAGTCATCGATGATTTGGTCGATGAAAGGCGTCGGGAAGTTGTCTTTGGGACAAACCTGGTTGAGATCGCAAAAGTCAGTGCAGACGTGAATAGTGCCCTATTTTTTGTTAATGGGGATGGGGTTGGATACCCATGACATGTATGCGATGGGGTATATGAACTCAGCTGCACTCGGCTTTGATAGTCGCTTCTTTGGATGGGTGTAGTGAGCGTTTCTTTTGATGTACAGGGGTGATATTTGGCCATGTGTCGATGCAATGTTCAACGATAGAAGGATCGAGGCCAAACATCTCCCTGTATGACCAAGAAAAAATGTCCCAGTATTCCTGAAAGAGAGCTTTGTAAGCTATGAGTTCTTCAGGGGAGCATGCGGCGCCAATGGTGATTTCCTATACGATTCTTGATTTGATGGAAATGCCAATTTTGATAGAGAGGGAAATGTTGGCCATGTTGCCTTCTTCAAAAGCATTAGGAGCAGGGATAGGGTTATTGAACCAATCTATATGCCTTGACGGGATAAAATATTTGGTTTCGATTGCACATATGGAGTCTTGGCTAGGAGAATCAAAGGCTTCCTATGGGAGAAAGAGCGCTCTATGATGGAGCACATTCCATGGACAATCAAGCATAGTTAGTTCCTCTAGAATATCTTCATCGTAGTGAAAAATGCGAGAATATAGGGGATCCGGGGAAGTAACATTGGTGACTGTCACCATGTGGTTATCTTCAGGTGGTGAATATGTAGAGGGGGTATCACAATGATGGTGCGATGGCGTGCTTGACATAAACCAAATGTTCATACATTGTGGGTTGTGAATTATCGGTCGGGGTAAGATTTCCTGAGGGAAATGAACCATAGAGTTGGGAGGATTTGGGGGAAAATCCTCAAATAGTCTATTCATGAACCATGGAGGGGTGGGAAGTGACTCAAGTTCAGGAGAGGTGATATGAATAGTATCTGGAGATGGAATAGGAGGAATCTCTTGTATTACAGGAAGTGGGGTGTTTGGGGGATTTTGAATAAGGACCATTTGAAGACGCCTGTATTCAATGATCGTGATACACTGGTATGTGAAATGATCAAGTGATTCATAGAGAGAGAAAGGACATCTCATCTGTTCATTGATAGAGGTTGTGACATAGTGGATGTCCATGACGTGGTTACTTGATGACGTCGATGGAGGGGGGTCTTGCTGAAATATTTGGCGTATTGTCGTTAGTGTTTGTCGAAAATGAGGTAGTTCAGGAAAATGGTGAATGTAGTGGCCATACTCTAAACATATGGCACATGAGAATCTGGTTAGAAGCCCTTTATTGCCTGTAGTAGGGGATGCGGTGGTAGTACTAGGTGTGCTTGGTGAAGTAGTGAGTGAGGTGGTTGCTTGAGGGAGTTGGATTAAATTGCATAACTCAGGGAGAGAGGGACATCTATTGGTGGGGTGTCCCTCTTTCTCACATAGTGAAAAAGGAGGTTGAACTCAGGGAGGAAGTGGATTGGTGGGATCTTTCTTCTTCCATATGCCCCCAGCTGTAGCGGTGGTGCTGGCAAGTGGGGGTGAGGGCGGTGTCGTTAGAGTTAGGTCTAGAATTTGCATTAGGATTCCCTCTGTTTGGGGAGGGATGGATGGTTGAGGAACCATCGCGGGTGGGTGTAGATACCATACCAGAATGGAGAGCACCATTTTGGGAAGGGTAAGCGTTGCAGCTACCTGGAAACCTTGTACTCTTGATGGGGGGTAGAAGAAGGGAATTTGAGTAATGGCTTGGGGGATTGTCTCCCAAACTGGTATTTGACCCTCGAGGAGGGTGAAATCAGGGATAAGTGGTGTTATAGGGTTCTCAGGGGGTTTCTGAGGTAGGATTTCTTCCACTAGTGAGACGTCAGGGAGTGGAGAAGCCTCTGTGGGGGGATTAATGGTATCTCCATTGTCAGTTTCGTTAGAAGATATGACACACACGTGTGCTGAGGGATGTATGAGAAGTGGTTCTCTGTGGTATGCCCCCAACAAAGATGGGTCCTTGAAAATTTTGGGGCCCATATCCATGAGTGGATATGTGTCGGAACTAGTGTGGAAAAGAGGTAAGATGTTATTGATGTTGGAGGAATGGTTAGGCTCGTAATGTGAAACTTGGTCAATGGTGATGATATTCTCGTTGTGGGGGAACATCATCATTCAAAACACATAAGAGGCCACAACCTTCACAACATACATGTAGCTATGTCCAAACAAGATGTTTTAATCAAGTGGGGTGTCGTTAAATTCACTGTCGATAACGATAGTTTTTCCCCTGAGTTCAACGGGGACATTTTGAAAGAGACCTTTAGGAGAGGATGATCATCCATTATAAGATCTTAGAGTGATGGAGGATGGTATTAGCTCAAGAGAGCCAAGTTTCTACCATACTTTTTTGGACATGATGCATGTGGATGCACCTTCATCAATGATACATCGATGAACTATGATGTTCCAAATTTTGATTGGTATATGGAAAGCTACCAAAGTGGGGAAACGAGGTTCCCCACAATATAGATCGAATGTGATGAGTCTAGTATCAGCAAGGTCGACTGCCCCTAAGGAGAAAATCAATGATTTTTGTTGAGTGGGACAGGTTTCGAGGACCTCCAAGACTGACATGGCTGCAGGAGATTGCGCCAAGTCATCAACCAAACTGTAATTGTGTGTTGCCCTAGCCTGAGGGTTGTTGACATTCCATCATAATGGGATGCAAGGAATACGAATGGGGGGATCAGTGTTAGGGTGTGGAATCATAAAGGGTTGTCTGATTGTAGCTGGAGCTGCTTCTGAATTCGTGGGAGTAGCTTCAGGGGGTGAGCTGTATTGACGACTGCGCGTTTGTAGAAGATTTTCGTCTTCGCTCGTGAGGAGGATGTTGTGATCCATCAGATTCCCAGGGTTTGGATACTGTCCCATATGTGGTGGGGTAGGATGCATATCCTGCTGAGTATTCATCACACCTTGATGTTGAATAGGGTTTTGAAACACAACTGGGGGTGGTTGTTGTAAATATTGTTGTGGGGTCTACTGAGGGGCAAGCGACGCTGGGGGACATGGAGCATTCATGGAATATTTCATCCATTTGAAGTCGATGATTTGGGGGAAATGGTGAGTATAATGACCATGCTCACCACAACAATATTCAAATATTATATGGCACAAGGGAAGTTCATCCAAAGATTATTGTTGTTGTTCCTCCCTTGGCGTTTTTTGTTGCTTCCCCCTTGGGGGTTTTAGTTACCCTGGTTCTGGTTTCCCCCATGCGGTTGGTTTTGTTGGGGGTTATTTCCCCCTGATCTGGGTTATTATTGTTTCCATTTTTTCCTTTCTTTTTGGCATTATTCGGCTGATGGGCTAGATTTTTTGTATTCAGTCGTTAAAAAATTTGAAATTTTTGAATGGGAGGGGGCTGAACAAAGTTAACCCCAACATGTGGTTGTCCTTGTGGAGGAACAATGGGCCATGGAGGACTAGGAAATGGGAAATATAGATTATTTTGTGGTAATGACCCATAGGTTGGATAGGAAGGCGTAGTGATTTCTCTAGTGCTCATGGTGTAAGCTGAGATAGAGGGGGTACTAGAACTTGGATGAATAGTTGGGCGCATCATGGGTGTCGGCGAGGGTCTACTCATTGGTGGAGGGAGGAAAATAGGGTATGGTTGTTGATAAGGTCGGGGAGGGTAACAAGGGGGTCCTCCATACATTAGTGGATACTAGGGTGTACTGTACATAGGTGGTGGCTAGATGTACGGATTATGGTGTGTTGTGTTACCAATCAATCCATCCATTGAGTGAGACATCCCAAGTTTTTCTTGGTTGAATGGTACGGGTCTCGGGGCATCACGTAGTACTATGTATTAGTATCCTGACTATGCATAAATGAGGTCATACTGTTGATCCTTGATAATGGCTTCCTCTTTAGTTTGGGGGAAGGTGGAGGCCACATCTTTGGCAAGGAAAGGGATGAGTGATCTGAGAAACCAATCGAGGCATTGTTCTTTGGTGGTTTCTACTTTGCATAAACTATGTCGTTGACGCCATTCATGAATGTGTTCAAGGATATGTGTGGCTAAGGTTTGTTTAAACTCATAGAGGATTGTGACACCATTTTCATGACAAACTGGTATTTGAAAGAAGGTCAAAAATGTTTTGGCCAAGGATTCAAAAGTCACATGGGACCCTGATTTTTCGTCCAGATACCATTTGGCAGATGGACATGTGAGGGTGCACTGAAATAACCTTAAAAGGACAGAGTCATCCATGATTTTGTTTGAAGAGAACCATAAGTGGAAGGTCATGATATAATTGGCAGGATCTTCTCCCGCCTTTCCTTCAAACTTGGGAATGTCTGAAGGCAGTTTGGTAGGCATTGCAGGCCATGTGGGGTCATGCAATATAGGATCATTCGTGAGCTTACTCATATATGATATGTTGAGGGAGGCCAAATACGACATGTGGAGTGTCGGTGGAGGATTAGTTCCAGCCATGGTGCAAGCAGGTAGTGGACCTGTCCCTTGAGGGGGGTTTGGTGGAAGTGTACTTCTCCCTTGGGAAGAAGTGTACCCTCTACCTCCTTGTGAGGGACAGTTAGTGGATGGGTGACTTTGGGAAGTGGACCCAAGTAAAGTGGAACCAAGTAAATATGATCCCAAAATGGTAGCACTCATAGGGGTGTGAGATGGTTGGGCCAGTGAGTTGGCGAGACTAGGAAATCCTCCTATGATAGGAGGGAGATTTTTCAAGTGTCTGGAATGACAAGGATTCTATGGGTCCCCTATGATGTTTGACTAGCAAAGTGGAATGTGTGAAAAATGGTGATGAGAGAAGCAAATGAACAAGATACTTGTATAATATGGACCTTCACAATAGATCTCACAATCGCATGTAATCAAGAGAGCATCATACATAAATCAATTGAAAAGAAGAATACATGTGGGTAGGTGGATTTTTTTCGTGTGGGAGAAAAAAGAAAAAAATTCTTGTGTCCTATAGAGACGTAATGCCCTTCCTCTCAAATAGCACTGGACCTTCCAATAACACTCAATAGTGGGGTTTGAAACCACCAGAAGAGGAACTAGTGAAGGATGAAACAATCAGTTATAATGAGGGGTAGAGGGTGCATATCCCGAAAGAGCTGGTGATATTTCCCAATATCCACACAAAAACCGATCAAGGTTCAATTGCAGCCCAAAATTTCCACCTGGGTAGATGTCCTAAAATTGGCCACTAGGTACCTCGGTCAAAGTGCGAAAATTAGATTTTCGGCCTCAGAAATGGGTCACATATTGGATCCCTTCCAAGAGGTGGGTGCCTCAAGGGGGGACGCACAGAACAACCAGACCTCAACCTTCGACCCTTCATGGGTATCTCCCTACCTTATGGTGTAGGAACACTTGACTTGGAGAATTTCAAAGTTCCCTATTTGTTAACTTCTAATGTTTGAATATGTGATAACCAGATAACGGGGAGTTATTTGGATGCCTATCCCTGAGATCCTACCTAGACTAAATTTTTTATTTTGGCACCTCCTGTGGAGGAAAACTTAGTGAGTTTTTTGAAAAAAATTAGATGTGGTTGTTTGAGAGATTGGGGGTGTGAACCAATCTCATTTGAATTAAGTGGGAGTGGATAGTTCCTTCAATAAATAGTTGGACGTTTCAGAATCCCTTTGGAGGAAACCTACTTCAACCTCCACAATTCGAGATGAAATTATGTGAGTGAGTAGTGACGTTGTGTGTGAGAAAGTGATAAAGTGTGCCAAATTTTTAATAATTTAGGTGTCACCTTGAAACATGTGGACTTCGTGTGGTCCTTACAAGTCTTGATTACCTATATTACTAGATGCCATTGGTACAACCTTGCAGAATTTTAAAGTCCCTAAGGAATTAGCATGTGGACATATGGGTCCTTACCAATCCTTTAAACTCCCTAATGTGATTTAATCTAAGAAAGATTTCAAAAAACTATCCTAGATTGTGAGCATGTGGGCATGTATGAGCCCGTTTATAATAATCTTTAAACTCCCCTTGTGACGTAACCTAAGAAAGTAGCTTCAAAAACTATCCTAATCTTTGCAACATGTGGGCATGTGTGGGCCCTTGTTGGAGTTACTTCACACACACCTAGCATTTATTTTTCCTAAGGTTTTTATTTGTTCATTAGTCATAATTAGTCATTATCCAGTCTCCTATATTTTAGGAGAGAATATTCCACTTGGAGAATATTCTCTTTCAGTTCACACTTCAGTTTGACTAGTTGAGTTGAGTTTAGATGTTGCATTGGGATCATCACCATGCGACATTGGGATCATCACCATGATAATTAGACCTTTCCTTGGCATCATCACCAAAGTGTCGCATTAGCCTTGATTCCTTGAGTTAACTCATCACTACTTTTTGTTCAGTTAGTTAATTGAAGAC
Source organism: Picea engelmannii (assembly GCA_009831015.1). Lineage (NCBI taxonomy): Eukaryota > Viridiplantae > Streptophyta > Pinopsida > Pinales > Pinaceae > Picea > Picea engelmannii. The sequence continues at coordinate 1,846,121 of ML776734.1, forward strand.
TAGTTGACTAGTTAACTCAACTAGGTGGCAGTTCACTCCTGTAACTGCCTGAGAGACTAGAATAGGTGGCAGTCCACTCCTGTAACTGCCTGAGAGACTAGAATAGGTGGCAGTTCACTCCTGTAACTGTTGGTGTGTGTCCATATCATTCTAGACCACCAATATGGCTACTTGGTTCACCTCAAGTCGAACTCATTGAGTTATACAGAGTATATCATGTGTAAATTATTCATTATTCACAACGGTTAATGATAATTCTTTCCATTCTTTCTCTCCTTCTTCTTCTTTTTCCAATTCTCTATGAAAATGTGTGTATCATTGTTTAGATAGATATATTTTGTGCAGTTCAACACATTTACATGGTATCAGAGCCGACGAACTACTAAGAAAAAGCTACACCAAAAATGTTTATAGGTACAAAAGATTGAAGACAACGGAAAGATGGAATTCCAAAAGAATTCATTCTTACACCTTACAACTATTTTGCATGGAAGGAGAAAATAGCCATACATCTCTGATCCATAGTTTTGTATAGGTTAACCATGAATACATATACAAATCCAACATCAGCCATAGAAAAATCCAAGTACTTAAATCGCATGGATGAGGCACCCAGAACAATTTGCAGTCTTATTTCTCCCGATCTCCTTTTTCACATATCTTCTTGTAAGACTCCCAATGAAGCCTGGAAAATCTTGGAAGGGATCTTTGGAAAATAGGATGAGATGAGGGGATATATGCTGGAGGTGGAGCTGCTCACATTGGATCCAAAAATCTTCGACAATATCCAAGATTTCTTTACAAAATTCAAGGATTTACTGTCACAACTCAAAGCTTGTGGGGTTGATAAATCAGTGGAGGAGAAACAAATGGTTCTCACCATTCTCTCCAAGATTGGACCTGAATTCTTTGTATTCGTATCCACATTCCATACTGTCAGATTCTCCTCTAGAACCACCTAGAAGATGCCTTCTCTTGAGGACTTTATCGAATCCCTGACACAAGAGCAAACCAAGCTCATCAACATGGGCACAATCAAAGGCCCAAGGGTGCATGCACTCACTGTGCATGATGGCAGCCAAAAAGATCAGAAATATAAAGATAAAGATAAGTGGAAATCTCATGCACATATGAAGAAGGAAGGGTACACAAAACCCTTCATCGATGCCTTCATATCCAAAGGAGAAAAGGGAAGAAAAGGAGAGAAATGAACATACTGTCACAAAGGATTCCATTCGAAATATGCATGCATGAAAAAACAAATAGATCTGATGTCTCAGATACTTCATAAAAACAAACTTGCAGATCGCATCCCCAAGGGTGCAAAGAAGAAGAATCCAAAAGATTCGAATTCCAAGAAAGGAAATTCTAGCCATGCCTTAATTGCAATCAACTCCTCTCTTGATGCTTGGATCATAGATTCAGGATTATCACATCACATGGATGCCTCAGAAGAAGTCTATTCTTCTTTGGATTCATGAAAAGTTCCTCCTATTCTGATGGGGGACAACTCTTCTGTCGAAGTCACCGACAAAGGAAGGATTGAACTCACCAATGGAAGCTTCGAGAATGTGTTGCATGTTCCCAAGCTTTATGTCAACCTTCTCTTCATGTATCAGATGATGAATTATGGAACCGGAAAGAAATTCGTATTCACACCAAATTTCTTGGACATATACGACATGCAAACCAGCTCCAGGGTTTCTACCAGTGAGGTAAATCATCAGTCTAGATTGTATACATTTTCTGAATTCATTGAACATGATTCTGCTTTACTGCTTACTCATGCTGATGAAAGTAGTAGGATATGGCACGAAAGGTTTGGACATTTGAATTTTAGATACATGCAACAACTTAGCAAGCACAGATTAGTTGATGGTCTACCAGACATCCATTTCTCCAAGGGAGTATGTGAGGGTTGTGTTCTCGGAAAACACCCTCAAGAGAAATTTGTCAAAGGAAAGTCCCAGCAAGCTTCTGCACCTTTAGATCTGATCCACAGTGACCTCATGGGTCCTTTTCCACATCCATCAATCAACAAAGTGAGGTTTGTTCTCATTTTTGTTAATGATTTCTCACATTTTACTTGGATCTACTTTCTCAGGAAAAAATATGAGGTCTTTCAACACCTCAAATATTTCAAAGCTTTGGTTGAGACACAGTCCGGAAAGAAGATCAAAGTCCTCTGAACTGATAACGGGGGAGAGTATGTGAATCATGAGATCCACAATCTTTTCCATGAGGTAGGGATTCAGTTGCAGTATCCAGTTCCCTACACTCTGCAGCAAAACGGAGTTGCTGAGCGGAAAAACCGATCTCTAAAGGAGATGGCATCTTGCATGTTGCATGCAAAGTCACTACCACAGATACTATGGGATGAAGCACTTAAATGTGCAACATACATCCAAAACAGATCTGCCCATAGATCTGTCAAGGATAAGACCCCCTACGAGGCTTGGAGCGACCTCAAACCGGAAGTGACCCACTTTCACATTTTTGGTTCTCGTGCATGGGCCCGGATTCCATCTGAAAAGAGGAAGGCACTTGATCCACAGAGCACTGAGTGCATTTTTGTTGGATACCCCGACGGTGTGAAGGGATATCAGCTTATTGATATTTCCTCAGACCGACTCATCATTTAGCATAGTGTTCAATTCGAGGAAAGTGTCTCGCATGTACCTCAGCAATAGCATGAAGACACCTTCACTCTTCCACCTGTCTGAGATGATGAGCATCCACATGTTGATTCTTCTTCAGACGAGAGTTATGATTCAAAGGAATCAGATGATTCAGATTTAGAGTCAGTACAGTCAAATGCAGAGTCAGAGCATATAGATGTTGTCGCAGAGACAGAGCAGAGGCCCAAGTGGGCACATACTACTCTTCAGGATGTAGGGGATCTCGTTGGTGATCTAGTCGATACTAGGAGGACTCAATCTGATTTCGAGGAGCCTCCTATTGCACTCACTACCACTGAACCATTCCCTTCCAGACATCTTTTCTTGGTTTAGTCTTCATATCCACAGTCTTATGGTGAGGCTATTGGAAATCCCTTTTGGGAATCCTCCATGCAGGAGGAGTACAACTGCCTCCTCGAGAACCATACTTGGGATCTAGTTCCCCTTCCTTCTGGGATGAAACTTGTCAGATGCAGATGGGTCTACAGGACCAAGAGCGCAGGAGATGGACAGATCAATAGATACAAAGCTAGGCTTGTCGCCAAAATCTTTCAACAGGTTCAAGGTATTGACTATGATGAGACCTTTGCTCCAGTAGTGAAGATGGAATCAATTCTATTGGCCCTTGCCATTGCAAAAACCAAGGGATTGGGAAGTCCATCAGATGGACATGAAGAATGCATTTCTTCACAGTGATCTCTTTGAGGAGATCTACATGGAGCAGCCCCGAGGATTTATGCAGGACTCATCTTTGGTCTGTCGACTGAAGAAGTCACTTTATGGCCTCAAGCAGGCTCCGAGGGCATGGTATGCCAAGATGGACTCCTACCTATTGTCACAGAACTTTGTACATTGTAAATCAGACTTGAATGTATACATGCTCAGGACAAATGATTCAATTCTACTTTTAGTTTTGTATGTCGATGATTTTTTGATCACCGATTGTTGTAGTCAAGAGGATTCTTCATGACAAGTTTTTGATGACGAACATGGGTCCGCTACACTTCTTCCTTGGACTTGAGATCAGTCAGGATGCATCAGGCATAAAACTGTATCAAGCCAAGTATGCCCGAGATCTCCTTGAGAGATTTCACATGATAGACTGCAAGTCTACTCGAACTCCTTTCCTATCAGGAGTCAAAATTGAGGATGGCGGGGAGACTCCATTGATTGAAAACACACTATACAGACAGCTAGTGGGGAGCTTGTTGTATCTCACACACTCCAGACCAGACCTCTCATATGCAGTTGGCGCAGTTTCCAGGTTCATGAAGGAGCTGCATGAGCTACATTGGAAAGATGCAAAACATATCCTTCGATATGTATAGGGCACCATCACCTTTGGGATTCATTATGAAGCAGACTCTACATTAGATCTCATTGGTTTTATTGATTCCGACTAGGTTGGCGATAGCATTGATCGCAAGTCCACATCTGGTTACTCACTCAGTCTTGGTTCCAGGCCTATCTGTTGGTCAAGCAAGAAGCAAGCTGCCATTTCTCTATCTTCAGCCGAGGCAGAGTACAGAGGGGTAGTTAACATAACCATTCAGGCTATGTGGCTACAACATTTTCTCACTGAGTTGGGCATTCAGTTTCATCGGCCGATCGTCATCTGGTGTGACAACCAGAGTACTCTGAAGTTCTGCAGAGATCCAGTTCAGAGGCAGTGGACGAAGCACATCAAGATCCACATGCACTACATATGAGAATTAGTACATGATGGGATCATCGACTTACAATTATGTCCTTCAGCAGAATAGACGACATATATTTTCACCAAGACCTTCACTGAGCAGAAATTCCATTCTCTGCGAGGTTGTCTTGAAGTGAAGGACACAGTTGCCTAGCAACTGTAGTTCTTCTTTTTTTACATACAGTGTACCTTGAGGGGGGGGGTTCCCATGAGGTTTTCCCTCTTTCCTCACTTTATTTTTATTGTATCTTTTGTACTTGGGTACCTAAGATCGCCTCGTTGCCGGGACCCAATCTTTATTTTCACCATAGTGATGTTCAGGGGGTGTTGGAGTTACTTCACACACACCTAGGATTTCTTATTCCTAAGGTTTTTATTTGTTCATTAGTCATAATTAGTCATTATCTAGTCTCCTATATTTTAGGAGATAATATTCCACCTCGAGAATATTCTCTTTCAGTTCACACTTCAACTTGACTAGCTAAGTTGAGTTTAGATGTTGCATTGGGATCATCACCATGCAACATTGGGATCATTGCCATGCTAATTCGACCTTGCCTTGGTATCATCACCAAAGTGGCATATTAGCCTTGAATCCTTGAGTTAACTCCTCACTACTTTCTATTCAGTTAGTTAATTGAAGACTAGTTGACTAGTTAACTCAACTAGGTGACAGTTCACTCTCGTAACTGCCTGAGAGACTAAAATAGGTGGAAGTTCACTCCCGTAACTGCTGGTGTGTGTCCAGATCACTCTAGACCACCACTATGGTGACTTGGTTCACCTCATGTTGAACTCATTGAGTTATACAGAGTATATCTTGTGTAAATTATTCATTATTCACAACGGTTAATGAGAATTCGTTCCATTCTTTCTCTCCTTCTTCTTATTTTTCCAATTCTCTCTAAAAATGTGTGTATCATTATTTAGCTAGCTCTATTCTGTGCAGGTCAACACATTTACAGCCCTTACAAATTTACGATGTTTTAAAAAGAAACTAAGAGGAGCCCTAGGGGGGCTTTGTCCTCTCCTAAAGATTTTGTTTTAAGGGAGATGAAATATTCCCTCAATCATTTTTCTTATTCTCAAGATCGCTCTATGGTGCGAGAGAAGAGTAAATTCAATGATTGAAGTTTGATTTTTGGTCCCAATGCAAATGTTTTATATGTGATAGTAAATGATCTTAACTTAACTTTTACAATCAAAACAAGCCATCCATGTGGGAAAATGGAAGCAAAAGAGGATAAATATGGTTCTTTTTAACCCCCTAAGTGCATATGTTTTGACTAACCCTTCATGTGGTAAGGGAATCTAAGTGTGGCGCATTTACAAATTGCATAAAAGCAAGATTTTGAAGGCTAGGGGCCTTAAAAACATCACAAAAAACTCTTACAATGTTGGAATTCTGGATAGATGTGTGGGTCACAATTTATATAGAGGCGCATGTGGCGCCAATGCGCAGATAACCGAGGACCTATTGGCACACTGTGCACAGAATGTGTTGAGAAACACAGTGTTGTTGGCGCACAATGCTCGGAAGGCGCGCCTGTGGGTTGGAAAACCTGCGCACATTCTGATACGCATCCATGAGAAAAATTTTAGGTGGAATTCTCCTCTTCCAGCTCCAAATTCAACTCTTTGTAGGACGTAGGGCTAAGTCGGTTATGATTCCTGCAAGGAAAATGAGTCAAAAAGAAGTGGTCAAACAAACCAAATATGGAGGAAATTGATGTTAGGATATTTAGACACTTAGGATTTAGTTAAGATCTACTTGGTCTAATATGTCATTAGGTAAAAGTGTGTTTCTTTAGTATGCATTAGTATGCATTTGTAGTTAGGAAATCCGACGGTCACGATATGTTCCCGACATAGAGTGATCTGACGGTTCATACTCTCCTCGATCTTAACGGCCATTGATCCATGGCTTAACACCCGATTGGTCCATGATCTTTATTTAAAGAGCATGGAGGGTCATTTGCCAATGATTGATTGTGAGAAACTCTCTTGTAAAATCTCTCCGTAATCTTTTTCTTTGCATTAATAAACTGCTCCAAGTGGTCGCATTGGTTGGGGCCGTGGATGTTTCCCCGTAGGGGTTTTACCACGTGAAAACATCGATGTGTTGATCTTTGATCTGGTTATGTGAGTTGTTACTGAAGGTGTTCGTCCTCTGTTGGAATACCTGTGTTCTCGAACATGGTATCAGAGCCTGTTTGAAGACCCGCTCCTGTTGTAGATCGAGATCGTGAAGCCGAGTTGCCTCATCTCCATTTTCTGGAATTTTTGTACATTTATGGGCTTAAAGGACTGTTCCATTGCGTCCAGAGCACATTTTTCATTCAGGAACACTTTTCGTGTCACTCGAAAAGGTTTCCTTTTTCCCAAGATACGGCCATTACAGTCGGAATCCAGAGGTATAAAGTATGAATACGCATTTTTAAATTTTTGCAAAGTTTTGATTTTATTTCGGTTTGTATTTTTTTTTCCGGGCTGCTACTCTTTTAGATCTGAGTAATGCTCTTTTCCCCGCGCCTTGTGCGATCTCGAAAAATCAGAAACAGATAGGAAAAGGTGCATCTTTCGAGTAAGCTAACCGAAATCTAACCCTTGTTGTCATCGAGAAGCGAATTTTTTTTCTTGTGTGAAAAGAGTTTTTTTGGAGCATGCTCTCCAAGGCCGTCTTCCACAACAACAACAACAACACCCCCAATCCTCCTTCTGAACATTACAATATGTTTTTC
>ML776734.1:1872594-1941429 GCA_009831015.1 Picea engelmannii
CCCCCCCCCCCCCTAAGGGTCACTGGACCTTTTAATTCTATAACTTCGCCATACAGAGGTGGATTTTCGCCCGTGGATAGTTTAAACGATTGGGGCAAAGTCTAGAATACACCCATGCCATTCACCTCAGCAAATTCAACCCAGATTTTCAGTGACATGTCCCAGAGCGACAGGGACTCAATTTTGACCCTACAAGCATGCACCGGAAAGAGGCCTAATTGGTGGTCTCGGAGGTCAAATTGGGCCTAGTGAAGGAAACCCATTTTAGCTATAGGTATACAGGCCTGTAGAAGCCTGTTAATTCTGTTGTCCAACCCAGAATTTCACCCCAATTACAAATCCTTTCCCTGATCAGTCTATTGGTCGGCTCCATCTGCATACCTTCCCGGGGCCATATCTCACTCATCCGGAGTCGGATTTGTGCCAAACGAAAGGCAGAGGAAACGTAGTGGATAGAGATATAGCATGGGAACAATAAAGAACAGATTTTTGACTATTTGGTACAGGGGAAGAGCCTCTCAAAGTTCAGTTCCAAGGGGTCCTCTTACCGAAACAAGCCCAAATCAAAGCCATGTGTTAGCCAGCTCAAAGGGAAACTTATAGGCAGCAAAGGGGGGGCATAATTAGGTCTGAAAAGTGCCTAAATAGTGGGAATTTACTTACTTACAACGACCAAATCCTGAAGTCCCCTTTCCCTCCAAAGCAACTCAACAATTCCCCACACCTTGGGCCTTCATTCCGGTGAATCTGGCAGCCATGGATGGTCGGATACTATCATAAAACACATCACCTATAGCTGCAAAAAATGGCAGCAGTCAAAGAGCATTTGGGATGGCACAAATCCCAAGGAAAATGGTGATGTGGCATATCAAGCTTTGTCATTTTATGGAAAATGACTTTTTGTAATATGAACTCTCGTATGATTTACTTTTGGCATGTAATTATTATGTAATTGAAGGGTCAAGTCAAATTTGATTTCATCCCCTTTTTGGATAAGGTTCCCTTTTTTGGATAAGATTACTTTTTGAAAAAAAACAAAAATACTTTAGGGTTGGTCCACTTGTCATTTTTCCAAAAGTGACAAGTGTCTTGTGACCTAACCCTAAGCCTTCACCTCTCCTTTATAAATAAGAGGGTTGGCATTGTAAAAGGAGGGAGGAGGGATATAGTAACAAAGCTCTGCTAAAATTTATAAGACTCTTTGTGTGTGTGTACTTGTCGAATTTTAGTTGTTGGATGTGTCATTTGTTGGTTAAGGGTTGAGGGGTAGGGGTAAATGCTTGATATGTTGGCTATTTCCAGGAGGGATTGGTTAGCTAGGTGTTTTTTGTTGTTTCATTGGGTTTAACTTGTTCACTTTCATTTTCTAACAACTTGGTTTGATTTGTTTAATGTGTTTTAGTGAAGATTTTCTGAAGTATTCAATTGTTTTCAGCCTTAGCTAGTGGTTGGGAGTCCTAGGGCCCCTTAGGAGAACCCTTAAATAGACCTCATAGCTGGTTGTCCATACTTGTTTGCTTTATATTTTCATTCATACATGTTTTTGTTATGTTTTCTTACCATTAACCTTGCTGTCCCAAACAGGAAAATGGATCATTTTGGTCAATTTCCCCCCACGGGACAGCCATCTTAGTTGGCTTTTATATATTTCTTATGTGTAAATTTATGTTATGTTTATTTCAGTTTTTCCATACATAAATACTAAAATTTCGTTGTTTTCCTGCAAGGATACAACCGATCACCCATTCTGCCTCTCTTAAGCGGTTGGGGACCACCTAGAGACCTGTTTGAGGCAAAGGGGCCAGCAGGGAAGCGAAGAAAAACACACATTTAGATCAGTAAATCCTACCCAATCACTCTCATACACACTTTAATTATCACTTGCACTCACTCCAAAAATTTCTGATATACATATCAATGTTTATATGTTTGATTTGTGTAAGTAGTTTGAATGGTTCACTTGTGAATTCATGTTAAAAATCTGGTTAATACTTGTGTAGATAACAGTCACACCTTTTATACTTCAAACATTAAATTTCCAATCCCCATACAAGGAGTTAGTTGAGGCTTTCATGCATATGGAGGCTTAGCCGTTCACAAAGAGTCTCAACCCATTCCTTTGGTTCGAATGGTGTAATTGTTATGTTGTAATCATCTAATCTTTCTACATCTTCATTGTATCTATTTTCGCTCACTAATCTACAGGTGGCTGACCCAAAAAGGGGTCATGCATAATCAACAAGCTAAATATATGCAAAACACCGCAAAAAGACTTGAAAACAATTCAGGGGTCCGCCCCATACACAGAAAACAAAAAACTTATATTATTTAGATATTTACATACACATATTATTTAGCCGTGACATATATGTCACCTATCTATTTACTTGTTTTATGTATATAGTTTCAAGATAGATTTTAATTTCAGTAACCAGGAGGCACACTTGTGAAAGAAAGGCGTCACCTCGCCACGTGGATGGTCTGGTATTTCATTTTATGCAATTTCAATTTCATAGAATATTAAGAGTCAAAGCTAGGGAGTCTTCATCAGGAGCCCCTCGGAAGTTGTCTAGTTAGTATAAGTCGAGTGGTCTTTCCTCAGTACCACACGGTCAAGGAGTTGATTAGCTTAGCTCGGTTGGAATACTACTCTTCTTGGGTAAGCTCAACAAAAACCCTCTTTAGGGGGGTCCTGAGCCTCTTCCTTTTCACAGGTATCCTTCTTCCATCCAAGCGGCTTTAAGAGCTCGAAAGCGCTAGTGACGAGAAGTGACTAATCCCTACTTCTTTGAACTGCATGGGGCACTCTTCAACCTAACCACCGTGGACTGCTAGGACTACTCTTCTTATACTAGTTGACACAGTTCCGAGATGTGTTTTCTTGATCGGGATAACCTTCAAAACAGTGTGGTGGCCAAGGCATGTGATAAAAATAAAAATCGATCAATAAAATACTTTTAAAGTCAACCTTTCGTCAGTCCACCTTTTACTCATGAACCAAAATTGAAATTGTTAATACTTTCCCTTATATCATAGCTGTAACATCTTGTTACAAGGCTTTTCATCCACTTTTACAACCCTTTTTGATTTAACAACCTTCCAAGATCACTTCCCGGGTCACCCCGGGGGGTATCAATCCATTCTAGGCTTGTTTCCCTGCCTTGAAAGATTCGAACAGCTTGTTGTCCTCAATTTACAGCCATTTAAAAGTACTTGGTTGTAGCTTTTAAACCCCCTTTTCACCCTTGTTTCACACCCTTTTACTTAAAGCATTCATTGGTTAATTACCCAGGATACCAGTTCACCCCGATGACCCATTCTGGGACAGTTTCCAACACTTTAAGGTAGTGAATAGCCCACTGTCCACTTTATTTAGTTCACTGTCCTAAAAATCAGTGAGCTTGTTTTCATCCCATTGTTCATAATTTTCACCCCCCAGGCCATTTTGGCCATCCAGGAAGCTAAGGAAGGGTAACACCCAGGGTGGGTGGTCCTGAGAATGACTTCTTGTAAGTCTTTCACCTTTCTTCTTCCCCTTCTTTATCGCCTCAGGAGAAATATCACCTGAGGTGCGGGTAGCCTCTGCCTCGTGTCGAGCTACCAAAGGGGTTGTAACTGGCTTCACAGTCAGATAGGTCGGATCCGTCCCTACGGACAGATTTTGCTTATAACACTACATCCAAAACTCCCGAATGTCGAATCGTCGAAGTATGAACCACACTTTTAAAACAAATGAACTCACGGAGCTCCGAAGCTCTGGAGTTCCGAAGCCCCGAAATACATATAACGATTCAAATTACTACTCTGGGAATTCGGCCTTCGAAGGATTTCTATCATGCTTCATTCAAAATCCCCAAATACCAAGCTTCTGAAATACTTAATGCTAATACAATGTTTAAAATAATGATTAATTAAAACACAAAAGCGATTAATTAGAGATTAACTTCTCTAGGAATTCGGCCTTTGGGAAATTTCTTCCCTGTCTCATTCAAAACCTTCGAACGCCGAACCGCCGAAGTATTAATGACATTTATGATTGGCTAAAATTAATGATTTAAATAAAGATTATGAATCACCAAATAATAAATTCCATTAAATGTTTAATAATTTCTCTGTCAGAAAATCAATATGAAGATTGCTAGACTTTATGAACAAAACATTTTGAATTTCAAGTCATTTTACCATTTGCAATTAGAAGTTTTCCTTGCAGTATAGAGCTTACAGACTTCTCTTGTTACAGGAAGGATAATTTCATTTCCCAGAGGATTATGGTGTCATGCAAAGATGGGAAGAATCAAGATGCATCAGCTGATGATTCTAATCCAAACACAAACATTCTATCAGACACTACTATGCGAATCACAAATACCATTAATTCTTGGAAGTAGTTTTATGATATCTTAGAGCATGATATTATTAACTATCTAGATGATTCTGTTGAGGAATACGACGATTCCTTCTCAACCAAGTTCAGATTGGTAGCACAGTTAGAATTGCACAAGATTGTTGCATGACCCAAGATTTTACCCTACAATGATATTATAAGTTGGGCTCTAGAGCATGTTGACATTCAAACCAGAAGCATTATCAGCCATCAAAAGACCTCTGTTGGCTCTTTTCGACTGGAGAACCTACAAGTAATGTATACATTTTCTTCTACACCCAAATATACTTACAATGTAGCATTTCTCCCAGATTTTGAAAGAAAATAATGCACTCAATACGCCATAAGTGCTCATGATATAATCAAGTCAAGGTGGAGACATCCGGAAAAATTCAAAACCGACGCTCATGGTATGTATTCCACAACGTCCTTAGACGCTCATATCCTATATATATCCATGATGATCTGTCATTTATTCGGGAAAAAGAACCATGCACATTCCTTAGTTGAGTGGGTGGCTATTATGAATGAAGTAGCCAAGGGATATACTTTCAATTGGGCTAAAATGTTTTCTGACAACTTGGCTAAGGATATTGTTTAGTATCAATCATTGAAATCAAAAGGGAAACCTGCTCCTTTTTACATGTCTTCATATATCATGGATGTCATTTTCTTCATGACCCCATTCCCCCTGATGAACTGGAGTTGGACCCTAGCTAGTTCTGAGACTATACATTTCTAACACTCCAAACTATGGGAAGAAAATGCTAAATATTTATTTTACAAAATCTGTCACAATGTAGTGGTACCTATTCATATAGCTATCTATGGCCACCCACCGCCCATGATTTCAGAGAAGATTATGGGAAACTTAGGCACATTTGCATAAGGTTACATTGAGGAGAACTTCTCCCACATTAGAGTGTTCGGTTGTTCTGTTCCCCCTCGTGCTCTTCCACAATTTTTACCTGGCAGGCTGGTGTGCAGAGAAATGGCATACCAAATAGTATTAGGAGGTATCACCAAGGAATTGAAAGAGGCTGATAAAAAGGTATGGCCAACTTTTCCCATTCAAGTTGGTATGTTTACATTGTTATATTTTGGTCATACCAAAGTCTAGGCTGCAACCCTGGAAGATGTCAAATTAGTTGACATCGAATTCAAAAGACATGATCCACATAAAGTTGTAGAGAATCATTTGGCTCAATACAACATGAAAATATACATCCATCAAGAGTCTCCTTATGATGGAATTTTCAAGGGAGCTAGATCCTATGAAGAAGTTCAAAGTAGATTCCATACTCTACCTCCTGACCAACAAGTTGGTTTCCTCAACTTACAAAAGCATAGATGAAACAACTTTTCTAAGATCTTACAAGGAGATTCAAGGCCCATGCCATCTTCATAGGAAGCTAAATCCACAGAATCTCAACCAAGTTTCTCCACTAAAAACAAAGCTGAAGACGTTTTGAAGAGTTTAGACGAGTTATCTAAAGAGATAAAAACATCACTACTAGGTCTAAATGATCAACAAATATTAGCCCAGTTTGAATCTTTCATGAATCGGCAACAATTTTTTCCCGATTCAACAATAGTTACTTTTGCTGGCACCCCAAGCACAATAGGTCCAAAAAGCTCCACTGCAATTATCTCTTCTATTCCCTCATTAACTCCTTTAGCGACCAGTTTTGGAACTCCTAGTTCGAAGTTCATTCACATACATGAACTTACTCCTATCTTCCTTGAAGAAATTCCTCCCTCAAGTTTTCTTTTCAACAAGAAACGAAAAGCTATTCTAAAGAAAGAATCTCATAAAAAAGATGGAGTAGTCACTAAAAGGCAGAAAATAGTATATGATGGAAAAGGTTAAGATGATCCTGATTTTTCCAAGGAGGTTGCAGATTCACTAGGGTCTTTTTCCACTACCAATCAATGGTCAGTGGATAATCTAACCAAACAAATGCAACATAAATATCTCTTGGTGGAACAATTTCATAATGAAATACACAACACAGAACAGATTTTCAGAAGCAGGATGAATCAAGACATAGAGAAAATCATGTTAAACTATCAACATCAGATAAAGAAGTTATAGGATAAACTCGAGCTGATCTACCAGAGTTCACAGACTAGCAAATGTATGATTACTCAGCGGGACAATTTGATAGAACAATTGCAATAAAAATTGGCCCTAACAGAGAATACAACAATATACATCATTGCTTTAAAATTGCAAGAATCTGAGATCAATGAGAAGCTAGAAGTTGTCCAACAGGATTTATATCAAAAGGTGGATACTATTCAGAAATTCAATCAGGCAATAAATATTTCTCTGAAAAGTACTTATGTCAAAGAAAAATTTTCATGTGTGGCTAGATCCAAATTTCAGGAATTCATCATATGGAGGAATAAACCTAATATCCTTGGTCTCGCCCCTTTCTTACAATATGAACAAGTGAAGGGTGAAATGGCCTTGAAAGTTTGGGAGACAAATATGGAAGAAAGCAAGAAAATTTCCAGAGATGCAAAGGAGGCTTGTCTGGAGACATTATCTTCTGTAAATACAAAATTGGTTGAATTTGAAGAAAATGATATCTCAGAGGCACTGGGGAAGATTGAAATAAAAATGTATAAGGAAAACTTCAGAAAAAATAAGGAAAATATTGAATCTGTTATCCAATAGATGAATCAGATTGATTTTCTCAAGATTAATGAGTTGTTGGTGAAGCCAAATTTACATTATCAAATTACATCCCAGAAAGTGAATAAGATCCAAGAAAAGTTGCCACTAGTACAAAAGAATATGTTTTCCTTTAAATTGAATGAGAAAATTGAACCTTCAAGATTTGTGGTAGCCTTGATGGACATGTGTACCCAATTCAATGAATAGAGAAAAGCGAGTGCATCTGGAAGCAAATGAAGGAACATATGAAGTGCCAACACATCAAATCAAAACTCAACAATATATGCATTATGTTTTTCATTCGAATTGTATTTTATCTTTAGAGAAGATATTGTGGAAAGTCCAACTACTTTTAGTTGAGACAATTTTTGTATAAATAAATAGATTTTAGATTTATTCAAGGTTGCTTCTAGCCTAATTTAAAAGAGAGAACTTTTTGAATATTAATACAAGTGCAGACAAAGATTCTAAGTTTAGTTCCATTTGACTTATGTGCTTTCTATGTTTTTCCATCTCTTATAAGTTTCCTTTTGTAGTTCTTGAAGAGTGAATGATTGCAATTTAGTAATATGTCTATTGTGATCATAATATATGAAAAGTTCATTTAGTAACAATTTTGCCTCTCTTATTACTACGAGTAAAAAGAAGACCCGTGACCTATGTGAATTAATGAATTTTTAATCTCCTTTCAAGCGTACATCTTCTATTTTTATTCTACTGCAAATAAGGTGATACTTATCTGTAATTGATACCTTTCTTTGTTTTAAAAGTTTTTTTCAATCATTTCTACATCATTTGAAATTAAAATTACGACTCAGATAACGAGATACGACATTTGTACGGTCTTATCATAAATTTCACTTAAACATTATTTCTCAAAAAACGGAAGGTATAAGAAATCGTTTATAAAAACATTTCATTTAAAACTTTGATGCTTGACATTATTCTTTGATCCTTAAACTCAATCTCAGGAACAACATGTACAATGGCTATAACAACAATCTTGGCTCAATTGTAGTAGAAGAGGCTGAAAATACTACAGATAGGTTGAGAATTTAGTGATAACAAAGGTAAAGGGACCACAATTCGCAGTGCCAGGTTCTATGAAAATTGAGCACAACCTTAAATTGATCTTCAACAGAGCTCAAACAACTCAAGGAGTACCTCGACACCATGGTTTGACTGTAGTTATGCTTCTGATAGCATGAAACTGCCTACAACATCTCTAACCTCCAATTCCTCTCTGTTAGCCAGTCTGTAGCAGATTCTGCAGCGCCTGTCTGAACTTTAGGATTTTTTGCAGCGCCGAACTAGGAGAAAATTTCAAATATTTGATAAAACAGTTAGACAACCTTAATGACCAAATATCAAATTATTTCCTTTAAAACATGGATGCTGAAATCAATGAGTTTGGCTGACACAAGCCTCATAAGTGCAATAATGGTAATGAGGGAGATGTACTAAAGATGCACTATGAAAACTCTTGATGAGATGGCAACGTACTAAGATGAATTCATTTGACCTTCTAATGGGTAGAGGGACATAGTGGAGGGGTTTAAGCACATAGTGGAGGTAGTGACATGTCAAACTAGGGGTGTAATAAGGGTGATGGTGATGGTTGTCTAATCGTGTGATGAGATGAAGGTATAAACCATAGGTATGAACCAAGGGTATGGGACAAGATTCAACCTTGAATTTATTTTGTGCTAAGACCTAATAAAACCATAAGGAGAAAATCAAAAGTAAAACTTAATCAAGACTAAGGATAAAATTTAAAAACCTAAGGATGAATTTGACCCATAACAACTTCATTTGATAACATTGGCTCCATAGGGGATGGCATGCTCCCTGTGAGCTGCCAATAACAAGCAACTTCAGTGTCTTATCGTACGGCTATGGGGTCATTTATTCAAATAGAAAGAAAAAAAAAATGATATTTACAATGCATGGGACAACCACTCATGACTCAAGAAAATACGTCTTCAGAAAGTGCCCATTAACAGGGCCACCAAAAACGTCAGAATCCTCCAAGTTCTGCAATTTATAAGTATTATTTTGAAACAACTCATAAATCTTGAAAGGACCAATCTAGAAGGCTTCAAATTTATCATGTTTTCCTTTGTCTTGCTTGGGTGCATCCCACTTGAGCACTATATCTCCCAATTGGAAATATTATTTGCTTACCTTCTTTTCAAAGACTTTCTTGATCTTTTGTTGATGGTTCTATGCTTTATCAAGGAGTTTCTCCCTAGTTTTTTGTACTTCTACTAGTTGTTGTATCCTCCTGACCATATCATCAGGTTCTCCTTGTTGATCCTGAAGGAACTTTTCCACAGTCAAGGAAAGTTGATTAGGAAAAATAGATTCAATCCCATATACAAGTTTAAAGGGGGAAATACCAAGTGATATCTTCGTAGTAACTCTATCAACCCATAAGGAAAATTTCAGCTTTGAGTCCCATGCTTTCTTGTTGTCCTCCAGTAACTTCTTGATGATATTTACAAGGCTCTTGTTAGAAGACTCTAATAAACCATTTCATTGGGGGTAATATGGAGTAGAATGGAATAATTAAATCCCATACTTCTCACAAAACTTGACCAATGGTTCATCTTTGAAAGAGGCAACATTGTCAGTAACAATATTGCTTGGACAACCAAATCTTGACATGATATCTTCAAGAAAACTAATGATTACCTTGAGGGAGGCATACCTTGTATGAATGGATTCTATCCACTTGGTGAAATATTCAGTTGCAATCAAGATCCATCGGTCTTTACCACTTGATGTTGGATGAATTTCCCCAATGAAGTCAAGTCCCCACTGTTGAAAGGGGCCAGAAACCACCACAGGCTTCAAAGGAAAATATTTGATTTGTTGCTTTCTTGAAAACTTATGACATTTGTCACAAGCTATAATATTTGCACAAACATTAGTAAAAATGCTAGGCCAAAAATACCCACCTCTGAGGATCTTATATACTTTGGTTCTCCAAAAGTGATGACCCCCGCGCAAGCGGTCATGAAAATTTGTCATGGCCTTTTGAGCCTCCTGTGGATCTAGACATCTCAAGAGAACCCCTAAAAGATATTTCCAATACAATATGTGATCAATGAGACAATATATGATTCCCTTCAGCTTCAAAGCTCTTACCTTGTTCGTCTCCAAACCATCAGGAGGCTACAACTTTTGCAGAAAATAAATGATGTCTTTGTACCAAGTGCATTCTACCAAGTTGAGACTGATATGAGAGATTTTGATAGAAATATCAACTTGTTGATTTTATGAGTTTAGGTTCATGAAATTGACCCCGAGTTCTTTGCAATTTTATTCAACCAACAATCTAGGTAAAACTTGGCCTTTCACCAACTTATTAGGCTTCATTTCAAGGTCAAACTCCAATATTTTGGCAATCCATTTTCTCCTCTTCCCATCTATGTCAGTCTAGATAAGTATTTATTTCACAGAGGATGATGGGACATAGGAAATAATCTTGGAATGTAGAATGTATACTCTGAAGGATTTGAGGGCTTTAACCAAACCATAATCCTGCTTTTCCATAATATCATACCTCATCCCTACATCCCTCAATGTCCTTTTGAAAAAGGAAATAGGTTGTTCCAACCCCTCTGTGTTTTTTTGAAGAAGGACAACAACTAATGTGCCATATGAGGAAAAAGAGAATATCATAAATTCCTTTGAATAATCATGGTTGATGAGAATAGGTGCTTCAATCAATGCTTGTTTGATTTGGTCAAAAAAATCTCGATCTTCAACAGTCCATTTCACCTCATTCCCCTTTATAAGCATAGATGTGATGTACTTAACCAATTCAACAAAGTTAGAGATGGATATTCTCAGAAAATTGATTTTACCCAAGAAAGACTGAACCTCCTTCTTGGATATAGGAAGAGAAAGAGTCTAGATGGCCTCTACTCTACTTGGATCAATCCTTACTCCTTTTGTTGATACAATGTGTCCCAACAACTTACCTTCCTTCATAGCAAGCAAAAGCTTCTTAAGATTGAGAGAGAGCCCAAAATTTCTACACTTCAGGAAGACCATTTTCAAATGATGATAATGTTCCTTATCAGATCTTGAGAACATTGTAATGTCAACTAGATAGATGACCACAAATTTTTCCTTCTCCCCAATAAAGGAAATATCCATTTCTCTCTAAAAGGTTGCTCCTGCATTCATTAGTCCAAAGGGAATTTTAGCATACATGAATGTGCCCAAAGGAGTAGTGAAGGTTGTGTTCTCTCTATATTCAGGTAGGATATATATCTAATTGTAGCACGAGAATCCATCAATCATAGACATCCTTGATGATCCAATCACCCTCTGTAAAATATGCTCCATCTTTGGCAATGGGTAATTATCTTTCTTGGAACTTCTGTTTAAATTTTTGAAATCAACACAAAATATGATTTCACCATTCTTCTTCCTCACAGGGACCAAGTTTTCCACCCACTCGGAGTATCTTAAAGGTATGATGATCTTGGCATCAAGCAACTTCTTAACTTCCTTTTCCATAATAGGCAACAACATGAGATTTATCTGTCTAAGTTTCTGTCTAAATGTATTGGTCTCCTCCTTCAAAGGGATCTTATGTTCAATGATTCTTGTGTCATATGTTTGTAGATATTTATATTTCTAGGAAAACACATCAACAAAATCCTTAAAAAGTTTAACATGCTCAACCCTTTCCTCTTTTGATAATTTGCTAGACAATTTCACATACTTTGAATTTTCCTCTATACCTAAATTGCATTCTGTCACATCAACATCTTCACTTGAACCTTTAACCTTCACAACAACATCATTTCTGTCAAATAATCTCTCCAAAGGAACTGGTCCCTTTGGAATATGGTTACTGGTCAATTGAACAATGTTGTGGTCTGCAATTGTATTGAGGAATATATCAGCATGAGGGCTTTTGGTATCATCATGATCTTGATCAATATGAAGAGAAAAAAACTCTTCCTCAGTTTCTTGAAATATTTTGATCTTAAGATAATCCTCAAAGACCTTCCAATTCTTGACATTTTCAGTTATAGAGGGTCTATAGTTCACTTCCACATCATATTTGATCTTGGGGGGCAAAGGAATTTCAAAATTACTTGTAGAAACAACCAAATAATCTGCCATAGTATTTTCTTCTCTTGGAACAAAAGAGATATAAAAAGATAAGAAAAAATTATCAATAAGATCCCAAAATTCATTTATGTAAGTACTTAACCTAGGGTGTTTATATTGATACATATTTTTAACTTTATGTACAATTAATTCAGAATCTCCAAGCACTGCTAACTCTTCAATCTTCATATCTTTAGCAACCCTCAAACCCAAAACACGAGCCTCATATTCTGCTACAATATTTGTGGTTTCAAATCAAGTTTATAAGACAAAGATATGATCTCTTGAGTTGGGGAAATAAACACCACTCCAACACCAACACCTTCTTTAGAAGAGGCTCCATCAAAAAACATCTTCCATACAGGGGTGTTTTGAGGAGGAACCTCACAAGTTTTAATAGGTTATTTTCTGATTTGAATGAGCATCAATGAGCTGTAAAATATTGGATCCTAAATCAATATCAACTGCAAAAATGGGGTGGTTTGTAGGATTAGCTTCATCAATGATGATGTAAACTAGTTGTTCTTCCCTATAAAGACTTATGTTTTCTCCTCCAAATACAGGAATGGTGGCATATGAAAGGTCCATGTTCAGGGGGACATTAGACACCACAATATCCATGACCACACTCTTCATGGGAAATTGAAACAAGGCAACAACCAGGTCTTTTATTACCCCAAGGCACTTCACTTTTCTAGAATCAAATGAGTATAGCTCATGATAATTGTTTGTAATTTATAGACCAAGGTCATCCATGACAATTTTGGGCATAAGATTATGAGATGCACCTGATTCCATCAAGCAGTTGTGAAATTTTTTATCATGAATATTCAAATATGTGTAGAAAGGAGGAGAAGAGTCATCCCTATCTTCAACCAAAGGTCCCAATATGACTGATGGTTTCTCATATTGAAGGTTCACCGAGGTTGTGGAATTGGAAGAAGATTTGGGCTAAAACATCTTGGAAAGATATTTTTTAAACTCTTCATTTTTAATCAGCTCTAAAAAGGGTATTGGGATCTTTATCTTTTGAATTTCATTCTCAAAGTTGAAGGAAGAGGGATATTTCAGAATCTCCTTAATTTATGGGACAGGGATCGTAACCACTTCTTGAGGGTTTGGTTCCCCCTTTTCTTTGCTTCTAGATGCCACAACCTTAGAAAAATTTTATGTTTTATTGGGATGATCTGATGTGTTAGTATTCCCCTCCTTTTTTGACCTTAGGTTGTATTTATTTGAATTTTCATTGGATTTTTCCCCTTTACTCAATTCATTCAATTGGTTTTCCATAAGAGACTCTTCATATGTAGACTAATTTAAATGAGGGGATGGAGAGGTATCACCCGGGCAATGAATTTCTGGATAAGTTTATTCATCCTCTCCTACTTCATTAACAACCAAGTTATTTTGGAGAGGGGCTTGGAATTTTTTATCATCCCTATCCCTATTTATTTGATCTCTTTGAAAGACATGAGGGGAATTGTTTGGTATTCTAAATTCTCCTCTGTTATCAACATTCTTTGTATTTCTATAAAAAAAAATTCCTTCAAGTTTCATCTTTTCCATTTCAGCAGAAAGTGATTTTACTAGTTTTTTTAGTTCATCAACTTGACGATTAACACTAGAGGAATCAAAGGTTGAAGCTTCAACCCTACTTTTTCTCCTATCTCTATCATATTTTACCCTAAGCTTGTGAGCTTCTAATATGTTAGATTCTACGTCCAAGGCTGCATATTGCATATGATCTAGAGAGGTAGATCTTCTTTCTCTCAACAAAAGGAAAAACTCAGGGTCAAATGCACTAGCATAGGTGATCTTGGAAGAAGTTTTTGTGGGCTTAATTTATGTGGGGATTTTGTTGCACATTTTATTAAATCTTTTTGAAAAGTCTAAAATATATTCCCCTTCTTTCCTCTTGAGTGACCCAAACTCTGTGATAAAATATAGGAAGTCTTTCTTATATCCCCAATGCCTCAGAAAGGCATCATCCAGAGCTTCAATTCCAGCAATAGATCCAGAAGTTAAACCCCTAAACCATTTCCTAGCCTCACCATCAAGGACCTATTCAAAAACTCCCATCCATATATCTTCATTCTCAATATTAATATTGTCAGCATAGCTATAAAAGGCTGCAAGGTGTTCTTCTGCAATTATGTCCTCCTCCCCTGTAAACTTGGGCATGTACTTAAGGTAGTCTCCAACTGGGAGAGCATTCATAGGCTGAGGCAACACAAGAGGGGAATACCTAGCAGCTACTATGGAATCCATCCTATTTCTAGGAAGGTTAGCACCTACCATTGGATTATAAATTCTAGGATAACAAGGAGGAGATTGAGTCTTGACTGGTACAATTGCAGTCTTGATTATGTGTATCTTGGGAGAAGGAGGAATGTAGGATGGAGATATTTCAGTTTTCACAAGGAGAGGTTGAGTCTTGGAAGAGGATGGTGTAGGTTCCAAAGGAACTAAGGTTTCTTCCTCTTTTGTCACATCAAATTTAATGGAAGGAGAAGATGGAGAACCCAAGGTAGGAAAATATTCTAAGCTTTCAATTCTAAGCCAAATTACAACATCATGAGAGGAAAGAACTTCAAAACTTTCTTCTTTCAATTTGGGAAAAAAAGAAGAGTATTCTACAGGGAAATCTTCAAGATCTAAATTTCTAGAAATCTCAACAGAGGGTAAAAGAGGAGAACTAGATATAGCTACTGGTGTATTTAAAATGGAATCAGGAAAATGACCAGAAGTACCTGGTACAACAACTGAAAATCTTTCTTGAGAATATTTTACCTTCTTGATAATATTCTTTGGGTCAACTTCATGTGTATCTAGACGTATATTTGGAGTAGACCTCATGTGTCTTCCTTTGGGAGCCACAACTTAAACAGTGGAGTCACTAGGTGCAAGTTGCAATCTTTAATGTACTGATTTCTAATGCACCTTCAAAATCAATATTTCTTTGTCGTTTAATCCCAGGGAAATGTTTTCAATTTGTTCCCCAGAAATGGCGCCAACTAAGAGTCACCCTCATACTGCTAGAGTATAATCCCAGTACCCATCAAATAGGTTGGTAATTGTAATTTTATGATAGAGTGTCAAATGGAAAAAACTCAACATAGCAATGTTGAAACACATAAATTTCTAGGCAAGAATGAATAAGTAAGTGAGATCTTGGCTAACTTCAGTCAATCATTTAAAGATAAATGTTAGTAGATGGAATAATTTAATGAGAAGGATGAATAAGTCTACTACTAGCATCAGGCCTTACTAGAAGACAAGTGAACAAAAATATCAGACACAAGAAATTCTTGATCTAAACTTTAAAACAATGATAACAATTACAACAACATCACAATCAAGCATACATTGTAACACAACTATAATATATCAATTTGAATCATTCAATGATGAGAAAATTAGAGTAAGAAAAAAGTAAGATAATGGAAAAGGAAGTTGGCTTCTATTAGGAAAAATGTCTCAAATCTCATACATAAAAACCAGAGTCTGGTTGTGTTATATCAAATCATTACATAAGGGAGTCTATGCTCAACCATTCAAACCTCAAAATGTACTTCTAATGTTGCATTTATAGTCTAAACAATGAGTGACAAGATACATTTCGAGTTGGATCCTCTAACATAGGATTCTTCCACCTAAAACTGGAAATATTACATATGTACAAGTGGAATAAACAAACTGCTAAAAACAGGGAAAATGTTGCCCACAACCCTAACACCATAATCTTTGCATAGTGAGATGTTACTTGAGCACATCTCATTCATTTCCATGTGTCCACTAGCTCCAACTAACCTCCAAGCATCTGTGCTAAGCTCCATTTTCCACCTGGTGACTGTTGATTCCCTCAAAACCCATCAAAACTAGAATTTGCAGTGAACCCTGAAGTGTTGATTGTATTAGCTAGTTTGTAGTGGATTTCATAGCGAATTATGCAGTGCCCTCCTGTGTAGACTATTTCACAGCAGATTCCGTAGCAACATTGCATTTTTGTCTGTCTATGTCATTTTGCAACAGATTTCATAGCGATTGTGTAGCTTCTCCATGTGTAAATTATTTTGCAGTGCATTCCGTTGTGAACCTGCAACCTTTGTCTATGTAGATCATTTCTCAACACCAGGCGCTACAAAATGTCTTATAGATTTCTATGTTATGCAGTTTGACCCAAAAATACCCAAAATATTTAGAAAAAAGTGTATAAACCTATAGATGCCTCCTAAGCAGGTATAATCATGATACTTCCCACAAAAACTTCAAAATGAAAGGATGATCATCATCAAAATTGAGGGTCTTTCAACCAATCCATCTCATCTCCTTAGTCTAGTACTTCTCCTGGTTGCAACATGAGCTAGCACATTAATATTTTTTTGAGCTAACTCATCTTTGAAGGGATGTAACTCCAGCTTGATATTTATTATCTAGGATTGTAAGTCTTTGTTCTCCTTGTATATATTTCTAAGTTTCTTATGAAGGGGAAAAAATCTCTTTGTTGTAAATCTGGCTAGATCAATGGTTTCCTTGTACAAATCTATAAGTTCTTTCAACTTTTTCCTCTCAGCCAACTCTTCTTCCTTCATGCGAGAAACCTCCTTTCTGACATCTTTGAGTTGTCTGATCAATATTTTGAAGGTAGGGTTCTCAGGGGGAGTAGTTATGTCTATGACTTCAATGTGTTTTTCAACAGTCTCAAATTTACCCTTGTCCTTCCTCTTGACAAAAGATTCTACTCTGACCTCTTGTTCAACAATTTCCTTCTTGGATGATGACTTGGTGAAGGGCCTCCTAGCTCTAGTCTGAACCGCAGCAATAGATGAGGGGAAGAGTAACCTTCTCCCTTTTTTGCTTGTGGTTTTAGCTGAGGGAATTTCTTTTAGTTATGGATCAGGTTGGGGTGAAAATTCCCTCTATGGAGAGTGATGAGTTCCTCCATCTTCCTCTTCCTCTTCTTTAGGAGCCTCATCATATTTGGCAATGTGTTTTCCCTTTCTCTTGTTACTTGTTTCTATGTGAACAAAACTTTCATCTTGCAAAGGGATCTGCACCTTAGATTGAGGAGTAGGGGCTACATTTAGTTTCCCCAAGCTATGTGTTTTTTCTTCAACTCCTCCAACACAAGCATCCTAATCAAAACTGAGTGGAAAACACTTGTGTCCACAACCTTGGACTTGGCTTGGACCCTGTCAGCCATTTTTCCCATACTCCTAAACAAATATAAATGGATGTTCATTAGATATTTTCTTGTGAAGTGCAACAAAAGTCTAATGTGATATTGGTAAATCATATTGAATCTTCCCTCATAGGTAAAATATCTCTGGATCACCTTTAACATCTTGTCAAATCCCTCAACCAAGTGGCTCCTAGGCACTCCCTTAGATAGGTTTTCTCCCTCAGACTCTGGTTTGAGGAACTCTTTAGAGAAGGCTGCATTAAGAGTCACAGATTTAAACCATCTTTCACCCGTGTTAGGCATCTCAATGGCTACTGCAATGGTGGCTTCAGATACCTCCATTTCAAGGGTTCCCACCTTGGTTTTAGAGCCATCAAAATTTAAGGCAAACTCTCTGGCTACCTCAGGGTCTACCCTCTGCATATTCTGATAGAAATTTAAACATCCAACCCTCTAGAAGACCTATCTGATCAGAGGTTCAACATCAAACAACTACATATAAAAAGGCTTTGTACTGACTACACTCCCACCCTTGTGAGACTTATTTTTTTGAGGTGTGTCCATTTTCTATAAATAGGAGGAGAAACACTACAATAATTTGAGATATATGAGAAGGAAAACAAGGACAGAGGTCTTAGGGTTTGAATGATGGTATTTTTCAAAGATGGCTTCAATGTAAGGCTTCAGTTTTTTCATGTTTGTTGACTGCTAAAATTATGGAAGGGAAATTGATGGCTAAGAAGGAATAAAACCCTTTAGGAAAAAGGATATGCAAGGAAGAAGCAATTGTCAATGTTTTAAGCTAACATTTCACAACCATTTGCAAGGTCATCACCATTTTAATCAGCAAGGTTCTCTGTTGGTTTTAACTGCTCTCTTTTACTGTCTAATTTATTGACCCAGGGTTCATGTCTTTCGAGTTTCCAACAAAGCCTCTAAAACTATCAGCCCTTCTGGTAAACTAGAAGGAAACACAACACATAGAATGAACAGTGCAGTCTCACCCAAGATAGCATTAAATGGGTGGTTGTAAGACTCAGGTGTTTACAAACTAGGATTCAGTATGAGATAGGGTTTATTAACCAGGGCCATGTGCTATGATCTGTGAATGTAATCTACTTATTCCTCATGGGTGCATGTTTCCATTTCACAATTTAATTCCTGAATAACATAATCGTATTCCATAACAATGTATTAACTCATTTATTAAGAATAAAAATGAACTGTTGAAATAAAGAAAAGAGATGCATGCATTCATCACATTACACGGGTATTACCGTGGTTCACCCCCTCCTGGGATACATCCACAAATATTTGTCTCTTGGATCTTTTATTATGATAGTTTATCATCTCCAGCACCGCGCACTTACAATTCTCCTCAGATGGGTAAGATCTATATGAGGTGAACTAGATTGCACCAGACTCCACAACCTGCGATATAATCCTCAGACCTTCCTTCTCGCCTCTGTTCTTAGCTCAAAAACTTAAAAAATTGGTCCATGACAATATTAGATAACGCATCAACTCGTATCTAAATACAATAGAGTATTACAAAAGATGAACTAATGAAAAATTGAATCAATCTCTCTATGACACCTGTGTATCTCTATTTATATATATCAGGCTCTTCAGTCGTTTACAATGTATTACCAAAACCCCAACCCTACCAACATTACCTCTTCCTCCCATGCACGCGTGTTGGTATTCCTCCAATTGTCGCTTTCCTTGTGCATGCTTTCTTGCATGCACGCGTGTTGCTCTTTCTCCAGTTGTTACTTCCGTTTCTGCACTCTTTATTTCCCACGATCGTCCTTCTTTCTACTTTGGCCTGGTGCTAACAGGCCCCCAACACTGACATGTGACCCATCCCGAGTCACCTAATCCTTCTGAGCTTATTTGATCTCCTTAGTGATTATCTGTAACTTTTTCTTGAGCTCTGCTACTTTTGCCAGTGCCTACGCAGTCTTCTCCTTGATGGTGTCTACTACCTAAACTACCACTTCCTCGCTCAAAAATCCTGCACATTCGGTCTGGGCCTGTGTTATCTATATTTTATCTCCTTCTGCCTGTGTGAGTATTTATGCTACCTGTTCCTGTAGTGTCTCTATTTGAGCCTGACACTCATGTTTCTGTGTTTGCGCAGTGATAAGTTATGCCTACATCTTATTTATCGATTGCATCCCTTTGACTTGTTCTGGGATTAGTATGGTATTTTTCCTCTGTTTGAGTTCTTGGATCATTGTATTGATCCTTTCCTCTTCCTTTTCCCATTGTTGAACCTGTGGATCCTCCTCCAACCTTGTCCAAATTTGTGATGCTTTATCGAGCAATTTGGTTGCTATGATAACCTGTTGTTCCATCTCCTGCAACTGCGTTGTTGATTCTTTCTTCCTTTGTGCCCTCACTATCGATGGAGTGGTTGGTGTGAATTGTTCGTGAAGATTCTCAATCTCCTTATGATATTGATCAATTTCCTACACAATCTGGTCAATATTTCCTACTACCGGGAATTCATTCCCTTGTGTGGTGCTTGGGAGTTTCTCAAAAACTCCTCCCACTCTTTGTTATAGCTCATTTCTATGTTATTTTTCCTCCTGAGTTTCGATCTTTGCCTGCACATTGACTTTCTCCAGCGCCTCGCGCTTCTTTGTTTCTTGTTGTAGCTCAACTAAGTTTTTATGTGCACAAGACTGTACCTCGTGGTCGACACTAACTTGCAATTTGTTTAGTGCCCTTGATGGAATCCGTGTCAAGACCAATTGGATGTGGTCTAGGTCCTTTAGGGGTGTCTACCCCATGATTTCATCCATGCGCAGCATGTTAGGTTTGATGTAAATCGTTGCATTTACGTGTGGCATGGAGTGGACTGGGTCTTGTTCTTCTACCTCCACTCTTTCTTCGGTCTGTATTGGCACTGACACTATGCCCCTGTTGTTGCTTATTGTCTAGATTTCCCCGACTTTCTTGAGGAACTGTCCCACCTCCGTCATCTCTTTTTGTAGTTTATCCCTGTGATGTGCTGCATGATTGAAATATTTTGCTAGACAGTCCTAGACCATTCTGGCGATCATTTCCCCTTATTCCTTTTTGATCGTATAGTCCAGTGATGCTTGTTGCACCTTTGATTTCTTACACGTGCCTCCTTCCTGCATGGATGGTCTCTTATTTCCCCCTGGTTCCCGTGTTCTGGGGTTTGGCGCAATCTCTTGTGATCCCTTAGCTTGTTTCGGTTGTCCGTTGGTCGGTTGTGTAGTCTCTTTCCTCCCCTTTTGGGTCCCTATCTGCTTTGACCCTTCATCTTCCTGAGTCGGCTTGCCAGGGCCCGTTCGTGGTTTCTTGGGCACTTGGATTTCAGCTTGTTCTGCCTCTCCTTCTGTCGTTATTTCCGATACTTCTCGGGTATTGGCTGGGATCCTCCATTCATCAGGCCATTCACTGATGACCATGTCTATATCACCTTCTGTGATGCACTAGCGCATCGGTAGCCACTGTCTATATGGATCCTACCTTGGTTGTATCCACATTGTCTGTCTTGTGGCCCAGAAATTGGCGATGTCCGCATATTGCGTGACAACCTCTGGTGTTATTCTCCATGATCGGTTGATGGATTCCTGTATGTCCTATAGGTATGATTTGAATATGATTCCATTATCCCTCTTATGCCTAGCATGTGCCCTAGATCTTAGTAATAGGTATCTCACTCCCGCTGGTTGCGGTCTAGTGCAAAAAATTACATACTATGGTTCCTGCCATCCCATGAAGGCTATTAGGGTGATAAGACATGAGCAATGAAATTATGTGCCTAGGTCCTGTGCATCCTTCCAGTCCACCTGAAACAAATTCAATAGATATGGCCCCTAGCTCATAAAGCTGTCTTTTGCGCATTGAGCTGTAACTGCGATGACTCCTGCTGGTACTTCATCTTTGCGGCATTTTCTTAGTAATTTGCAGGATAAGATCTTTGAACCCAATTGTGTAGCTGTGTTTTTTATTTGTTTAATTATGATGCCCCTCATTCCTCTGGCGGTGCCATATTTATTCTTCATTTCTTTTTCCAACGCTTTCTCCTTGGATTTGTCATCCAGAATCAACGTGGGATCCATACCCCGAATGTGTAGTCCCATTATCTGCACGATAAGCTCAACAATTATGGGGATGATTTTATCCAACCATATATCCCCTCCATGCATGACTGCTAACAACTTCTTGACGCATGTTGTCACATACTGACCTCTGCCAAATTGTGGTAGCTTCAGCAAACCTAAGATTCATGTTCTGTCCAGCCCAACTACCCACTGGTGTGGCTGGCTGATCATTTCTCCAAGTTGGTTTATGATTATGGTTTGCATAAATACCCTCTGTGCAAGTTATGGGAACTTTGTTTTGTCTGATACGTCATGGTAAAAATACTTGATCTTCCCGACATGACCCAATAGCTTTGTTTCTACCTGTACTCCATTTGGTATGCGTGATAGCACAATTTCTGTTGCAGGTTTCTTGCGAGGTGAGCTTAGTATCTGAACTTTGTCTTCCTATTGTGGTGGCTGGTTAGAAGTTCCAACAACTCCCAGTTTCTCCCTTGTAATACATGTTGGCCAAGCTGAGGTAGTTCCAGTGGTCTCCTCTGTTGGTTGACCTAGCCTGGGTGCTTGTGAATCATCTGATTGGACTACTGCTCCCAGATTCTGTGTCGTTCCATTAACTTCCACAACTGCTTCAATGTTTTTTGGTTTCACTTCTCGTTGGTTTTCCTCTTCCTTGTTCTAAGGCTCCTGCATTGCTACTGGAGTGTCCTCTTTCATGGCCTCTGCTTGTGGCTATTGAATCTCTTCCAGTATTAGTGTAGGGTTTACTGGTATCTCCTCTTGGAATTGGATCGCGTCGATATCAAAGATCTCTGACTGTCGTTGCTCCTTTTCTTCCAGCGGTCCTCGTGACCTAGTTTGAACTTTGGTCGGTTTGGTTTCTTGGCCTAGTTCTATTGGATTCGATGGTTCCATGGTGGTGACTGTCGACTATTTGCTGAGTTCGAATGACTTTGGTGAGCTATGTGGTCTCGTTCTGTTCATTCTGTGTTCTAATTCTCTCTCTCTGTTCTCCTTTCGCGAATAGACCAGTTTCTCTCGGGCTCACGTGTTGTACGGGATTTTCATAAATCTTGTCAATGGTGCTTCCTCCATGATGTGATTAATGCACCATAAATGTGGGTTCAATGCATCTGTGGAAGTTTCGTACTTGAAATTACGTTTTCTTTGTCATCACCAGTTGGCGTGTTTAATGTGATTTTCCATCAGTCCTTATCGTGATTTAATTCCTCTTAGTGTTGTCCTGTCATACAGTTTTTGCCGACTTTTCATTTCCCACTCATTTTTCTTTGGTATGTAACCGTTTTCCCTGTATTTTTTGAATTTATGTTTCGAACGTCATGTGTGCTTTTTAGTCTGTTTTCTTTTTGTTCTCTCTCCTTTTTTTTACTGTGTTGTGGGTGGTCGATTGTCCTTGTACAACTTCAGTCGGCTCACGTTGATCCTTCCTATCAGGTCTACACCTCCTAAATATCTTAACTGTACAACTCCTCCACCAGTGACAAATGTTTACCTCGTATGGTCCTAACCAATGCATTATGAGCTTCCCTGGGTGCTGAAACGACTTGTTGTTGTAGAGAAATACTAGATCTCCTTCCTTAAACATTTTATTCTTGATGTGTCGATCGTGCCAAGCTTTACCTCTGGTTTTCTGCACTTGTTGATGGAATCCTGCCAGGATTTGGTCTTCCTCCATTGATAATAACTAATTCAGTATTTCCTGTACTACGCCTCGTTCTGTCATTTGTGTGATAGTTGCTATGCGTCAGCTGGGTACTAAAAAATCTAATG
Organism: Picea engelmannii; assembly: GCA_009831015.1. Classification (NCBI taxonomy): domain Eukaryota; kingdom Viridiplantae; phylum Streptophyta; class Pinopsida; order Pinales; family Pinaceae; genus Picea; species Picea engelmannii. Next base: position 1,895,856 of record ML776734.1, read on the forward strand.
GCACTACTGCTTCTTGGCCATAGACTAGTTTGTATGGTGTGTGCCTTGTCAAATTTTTGCATGTAGTCCTATACGCCCATAATATTGTTGGTACTTTGAGGTCTCAATCATCTCTTTTGACATTACAGATCTTAGTCAGTGCGTTTTCCAGAATTTTGTTGAAGGCTTCTACTGTGTCATTTTCCTGTGGGTGATACGATGTTCTCTTCTGGTGATGAACTTCAAACTCTTCGAGCATCGCACGAATGGTGTTGTTTATGAAGTGCGTGCCTTGGTCGCTCATCAAAAATCTTAGGCACCCAAATCTGGTGATTACTTGTTCAAACAAGAAGTGTGCAACTGTCTCTGCGTTGTAGTCTTTTACTTGTGTGGATTCCTCCCATATTGTTAGATATTTCATCGTGGTGATGATGTATCTGCCCCCTGTCCTTTTGGAAGGTGGGTCAATTTGTCCCACAAAGTCGATTTCCGATTTATCAAATGCCTGTAATGTTACTTGTGGTCATAGTGGCATCTCATCCCTTCTGTTGGGTTTGCCTACCGTTTGACAGACATCTCATCTCTGATAGTACTCTTTCGAGTCCCTGTGAACCGTTGGCCACCATAGTCCTGCGCATAGTACCTTCTGCGCGATATCTTTTCCTGCATAATGTCCTCCTGCGATTGCTTCATGGGCTTCTGTTAAAATTCTTTGTCGTTCTTTCTCTAGCACATACCTTTGTAAAATGCTATCTGCACCCATATTGTATAGATGTCCTGTGATCAGTTGATAGTTGGCTGCAAGTATTACCAGGTTCTTCTTCTGTGCAGTGGTATATTATTGTGGCGCAGTACCTGTGCTCAAGTACTGGATGATCTATGCAAAGTAGTCATTAACAATCTATACTGAGAATAGTTGTGCATCTAGAAATTTGTCTTCTAAACTCATAGGTTCTTCTCCATTTGTGACCCTTGATAGGTGGTCATGTCCTACATTCAATTTCCCTAGTTTAACTATGACTTCAAAGTCAAATTCTTGGAATAGTAATAACCATTGACAGATTCTCCCCACCAACACTGGCCTGTTGACTAGGTATTTCAACGCTGAGTGATCTGTAAACATCTTAAAGTGTTTCCCCAATAGGTAATGTCTAAACTTTTCCAGTACATAGACCATGGATAGGCCTTCTCTTTCTGTTGTGTTATGATTCTGTTCTGAGTCTGATAGTTTTCTGCTTGCGAATGTTATCGTATGATCCAAGTCTCCCGCTCCTGGTTGCGCTAAGATATCTCCTAGTGCTATCGTTGATGCATCTACATGCACATGGAATGTATTTTCCCAGTCTGGAAATACTAATATCGGTGCGAAAACCATATTTTCCTTCAGGGTATCCAAACCGTGTTGACACTCGCCATTCCATTGGTATTTCGTATCCTTCCTTAATAGTTTTTCCATTGGTGTTGTGATCTGCACATATCCCTTGATGAATTTCCTGTGGTATCCGGTGTGTCCTAAGGTTTCTCTCAACTGTCAGACTCTTTTTGGTGCTGGTAATTTCACAATGACTGCGATCTTTGTTGGATCCACTAACAAGCCTTGTTTTCATACTATGTGGCCCAATAGTATTCCAAATGGTGTTCCAAATATGCATTTCTTGATATTCAGTGATATCTGTCATTGTCTACATCTTTCTAGCATTAGTCATAGCACTTCCAAATGGTTTTTCAGTAGACTGTAAACTGTCCAGTCATCTAGGTATACTTCAAGGAACTGATGGATGAATTCCTTAAATGTTGCGATGACTACTCTGGAGAATATTGCGGGTGAATTCTTCAGTCCAAACAGCATGACTGCGTACTGATAAGATCCCCATTTTGTCACAAGCATGGTCTTGTGTTTGTCCTCCTGTGCTATCTTAATCTGGTCGTAGCCTAAGAATCCATTAGTGAATGAGTAAGCTTTGTGTCCCCCCACATTCTCTAACACTTCATCCATGCACGGTGTAGGGAATGGGTTGTGTAGGCATGCATCATTCAACTTCCTCAAGTCGACACATATCCTAATTCCTCTTCCTTGTTTCTTGTCCTGTACTACCATCGGGATTATCCATTCTGATTCCTCAACTGGTTCGATGATGCCAGCTTTGAGCATCCAATAGATCTCATCTTTCACTTTCTGTTTATATATGGGGTTTAGTCTATAGGGTCGTTGTCTTATCTCTCTCGCTTCGAGTATGAGTGGTATCTTCATTTCTCCCAGTTCTCCTGCTATACCCTTCATCTTTGTAAATGTTGTGGGAAAAAGGTCGCTATACTCGCGCAACAATTTTGTGATGCTTTCTACTATTTTCTCATCCTAGTAGTCTCTAATGCTGGCCATTTTGGGTTGCTTAGTTGTCTTGATGTTAACTTTCTTTACCTTGATTGGCGTGACAATGACTTCTGATTCTATGGGTGGTCCCTCCACATCTCTTTCACCTTCTACTTCTTCGATCTGAATTTCATGTGGGTCATCTTCATCTGGTGCTTCCTCCTGTACATGAGAACATGATAGTAGCTCCTTGACTATCTGTTTATTCCACTACTGCTCCACGACCGTCCTTCTTTCTACTTCAGCCTGGTGCCAACATTCTCTAAGTTTACAACATAGACAGACTTCAGATTTGAAATAACAATTGAAAATATAAAGGAAATGAGATGATAGGTTATGTGATCAGAAGATAACAATTTGAATTTGATACACAGGCTTGCAACTCTAGAAAAATGGATTCGTAGCACAATTCGTAGCAAATTTCACAGTATAACAACAAGGGCCAAGAGTAATATAGGTACAATGGATATAACAAAAATCTTGGCTCAATTATAGTAGAAGAGGTTGGACATACTGCAGATAGGATGAGAATTTAGTGATAGCAAAGGTAAAGGGGCCAGTTGGTAAAGGGAACCACAATTTACAGTGCCAAGTGCTACGAAAATTGAGCACAACCTTAAATTGATCTTCAACAGAGTTCAAACAACTCAAGGAGTACCTGGACACCATGGTTTGACTGTAGATATGCTTTAGATAGAATGAAACCGCCTGCAACAACTCTAACCTTGAATTCCCCTCTTCTATCCAGTTTGTAGCAGATTCCACAATCCCTGTCTGAACTTTAGGAGTTTCTGCAATGTCGAACTAGGAGAAAATTTCAAAAAATTGATAAAACAATTAGATAGCCTTAATTACAAAATATCAAATTATTTCCTTTAAAACATGGATGATGAAATCAATGAGATTAGCTAACACAAGCCTCATAAGTGAAATAATGGTAATTAGGGATATGTACTCAAGATGCACTACGAAAACTCCTAATGAGATGGCAGCATACTAAGATGAATTGATTTGACCTTCTAACGGGTAGACGGATAGAGTGGAGGGGTTTAAGCACATAGTGGAGGTAGTGACATGTTAGACTAGGGGTGGCAAAAGGGTGATGGTGATGGTTGTCTCATCGTGTGATGAGGTGAAGTTATAAACCATAGGTATGAACCAAGGGTATGGGCCAATATTCAACCTTACATTTATTTTGTGCTAAGGCCTAAGAAAACCATAAGGAGAAAATCAAAAGCAAAACTTAATCAAGACTAAGGATAAAAATTAAAAACCTAAGGATGAATTTAACCCTTAAATACTCCATATGATAACCATTTCATATATGTATCTTTTTATGTTGATGACGCGTTGTTAGTCGGAAATAACATGGAAGCTATAAAGGAGGTGAAGATGCAACTATCCTCCAAGTTCGACATGAAGTATCTTGGTGATGCAAACTTCATTATAGGAATGGATATAAAGAGAGATCGGGCAGTTAGAAAATTTTGGTTAGATCGGAGAATGTATACTGAAATAGTGTTGGGGAATAAAGTGGAACACAATATGAAATAAAAAAATATAGTACTACAGATAATCGAAGAGGAAAAATAAAATCAAATATAGAGGTGGTGTCTAAAGACACCATTACAACACTTAAGCAAAGCACATTGGGATCAGAACATCATAGTGCATATTGGATCTTGATATTTCAATATGACATCAACTTGATCACTTGATCGCCATGATCTACATGACGATAATGACCCAAGGGTTCTACTAATTATAGCTTCAAGATCTAACTAACTTCCATAGAATCTGGAAGATCTTGTCCACATGTAAACTTCAGTTGTTAGAGTTGACTATGTCAAATCCGCGTTGTCGAGTTGGCTTGACAAGGATGCTCAACATGACCGCCTATGCATCCAACTCATATTCAATTTTTGAGATGGTCGATCCACCACCAAACTATCTTTGATTGTTTTTCAATTGTCCGAACGACATGCACGTCAACTACTCAAATGAATGATGTGGTGTGTTGGTCGATCGTCCAAATGACTGTATCCAAATGTAGTTATGTCGTTCGACTGAATGAACCTAGGAGATGTGTGATGAACCATCAATTCTTGATGTTCCAACACCGCCCCATCAACACACGTCTTTGGATATTTAGGAGGTAAAATTACATCATAATGACACCCCCCCATAATTGTATCTTCCTAAAGCCCAAGCATCATATGGAGCTTAATAAATCTAGCATCAGCTAAAGGTTTTGTGAATATATCAACAACCTAATCATTTGTTCTACAATATTCAAGAGAGATAATGTTCTCATGGACCAATTATCTCAAGTAGTGAGCATGGATCTCAAGATGTTTCATCTTACTATGGGAATTAGGATTATGAACAACCTATATAGAACTATGGTTATCACATTACATTGTAGTCAAGGTTTCAATAAGAAGGCCAATTTATCCCAAAATTTTGGGGATCCATAATGCTTCAGTACCTCCTTGAACGACACCACAATATTATTTTTTCATAGTCTACAAAGAGACTACCTTTTGTTTCTTTCACGATCACACAAATGCTCCAGTGCTAAAGTGAAACACATAGCCAGAAGTGGACTTCTGATCATCATTGTTTCCATCCCTTCATAGTTGGTGAAGCCAAATAGTGAATCTAAACTTTGACAATACTTGATATGAAAATGAGTGGTACCCTTGAGATAGTGGAAAATTCGTTTGACTTCTTTCTAGTGGATTTCTTTAGGATCCTGCATAAACTGAGAAACCACACTAACAACAAAGGAAATGTCAAGTCGACTATGAATAAGATAAATAAGACTATCGACCAGTAGTCAATAAAGTGTAGCATCAACTACAAGTGTTTGATTTGTTTCGATAAGCTTTACTCTAGATTGAAAGGGAGTAGCACAAGACTTACAATCAACCATATTAAAACGTCTCAGCAAATCTATCACATATTTATATTGAGAAATGAAAATCCATCACATAGTGGTAATAATTGAAGACCCAAAAAATAATACAGAGTACCAATATCTGTCATGTCAAAGCAATCAATAAGTTCTTTCTTCAATATAAGGATGAGATCATTATTATTTCCATTAATGATTAATTCATCTACATATACAACAAAAATAAAGGTGCATCCACTGGTATGGACTACATACAAGCTGTGATCATATTCACAATTTTTGAAACCAAGTCGAAGAAAGAAACTATCAATCTTAGCATACCAGGCTTGAGGAGCCTACTTCAAACCATAAAGTGACTTCTTGAGATGACTAGCCAAGTTATAACTATAAAAAAACCAGGTGGCTATTCCATGAAAAATTCTTTAGATAGGTCTCCATGAAGAAATGCACACTTCACATCCATGTGATGAATTTTCCATCCAAAACGAGCAGCAATGGAAACAATAAGTACAATAGAGTCCATATTTGTGACATGGGAAAAGGTTTTAGTGTATTCAATTCCTTCTTATTGATAAAATACCTTCGAATATAGGTGTGCTTTATGTTACTCAAAAAAAAAATTCAAAGGTAAATTTTCTCTTGTAGACCCATTGACACTTCACAATGTTCTTTCCTTGCAGTCAGGGAACTAAGTCCCAAGTGTGATTATTCTACAAAGAATCAATTTGTGTCTGCATGTCCTATTCCAATTTAGGTTATCCTTCAACATCTGAGTAGGAAATAGGATGAAAAGTTTCAAGTACACAAGTCATCAAGGAAACAATGGCACGTTGCTTTTGAATTTGAGTTTGTCTTCCAGAAGAAACATCCTATTAATCAGCTACAACAACTTCAATTGTATTGGAAACCCATCTAGGTATGAAATAAATAGGTGAACTAAAGTTCATTGCAACAGGTTGATTAAAATTCGGGGGGTATTTATTTGGCGAACCAGCCGAAATAGAGGATGATGGATTAATTGACTTGGAGGTCGATAGTCTAGTCGAAATAGGAAAAATGTTCGACTATCCAATCAAAGGATTGAAATATGGGATAGGAAAACCAATGTTTGAGACAACATCAAATGGATCATCCTGCAATAATCCATAAGAGGAATTCAACAACTTAATGCTAGAATAATTCTCATGAAACCGTACATTTCGTCAGATGATGATTTGTCATTTGACAATGTCAAACTAATGATAAGATTTCAACTCTTCAGAGTATCCCATCATGATGCAAGCATGACTCTTTGCATCCAAATTATTTTTGAAATCATAAAAAATGTGAGCCCAAGCAACACATCCAAATAAACAGATTTGGTCTACTAAAGGCTTCTTTCCACACCATCATTCGACTAGAGTCATGGAAGGAACAACTATAGTCGATATGTGATTGAGAAGATAGTTTGCAGAATATGCCACTTCAGGCCAGAAGTAAGGAGGTAGATATGTATCCTTCAAAATACATCTAACCATTTCGAATAACGTCTGATTCTTGTGTTTTGTGACGCCATTCTACTGAGGTGTGTGAGGAACTGATTATTGTTAGTCAATACCATATTGAACCAAGTATTCTTCAAAGGGTCTATTTACATATTCACCACCATTCTCTAATCTTAGGCACTTGATGGGTCGGCCATATTACTTTTCAGTAAAGGCTCTAAAATCCTTGAAATTTTCAAAGACAAGGTTCTTGTTCTTCAAAAACAAACCCATCTAAAGCAAGAGAAATCATCAATGAAAGTAAAAATATACCTTACATCCACTAGTGAAGGTAGATTGATGCCATAGACATCACTATGAACCAACTCTAGTAGTTTCTATGCTCTCCATGCTTTTCTAGAGTCAAATGGTTCCTGATGATGCTTCCAAAGAACAAAACCCTTACTAACTCCTTTAAGGGGAAACACCTTCAACAAACCAAAAACAATGTTTTGAGTTTCTAGTGCATGTAGACTTCATAAATTCAAGTGTATGTGTTTCTCATGCCAAATTCAACTTCTATCATCATTGTGAGAAACAACTGCAGTCGGTTATGTTATCCCCATTTTGTGGGTAGCTAAGGAGATTATGTATTGAGGCCCTCAGGTTACATATATGGAGTGTCAATAGACTACATGACTAGTAGTATCCTTTTACATAGACGCAAACACTTCTGACCACCACATAGGTCATATATTTTTAGATGGAATCCACCACACCAGTTGGCTTCTGAGAGGAAACATGCCTTGCTCCATGAGGTACAAGTTAGGTATTATGGTGACTGTCTTTTCAATATTTGATGAATTTGATTATGTTGTATCTTAGACTGCTTTAGATTTCATGATATATGCTTGGAAACTATGCCTTTTTCTCTATTTCACCTTGGTCGTTGACATTATTCCCTAGTGCGTGGTCTTCCTTGGGGATGGGTTTGCTACTAGGAACTCCCTTGAAGAGTCATCATATCGTTCTCTACCATACTTATTGTTAACACATAGATTTGTAAGGGTCAAGAAATCATGTCAATTTTGTATTTTGAGTCATAGGATTTCATAAGTTATAGGTTTTAATGTCTTCTTGATATAGTCATAACTCAAATTTTGATTTGAATAAGATAAAGTTAGTTTTTCCTTGGTATAAATTATTTGGGTTATATCTTTGTTATCACGACAAGTTGAATAAACCCTCATGAGTCACATATTTGAACTCTTCATCATCACCTTGACATGTCACACCTCCATGTTGTACACAAGATCCTCCTTTGTCACCTTCTATATGTTTAGTTGTCAAATCATATTTGATCTATGTGCTTCCAACTCACTAGGAGAGTTCGCAGCATACTCAAAGTAATCCATGCATTTATTTACCATTATTGCATTTATGGATCGTACCAAAGGGATTTTATTGTTTTAAGATCCTATTTTTAACAAATTTTTAGGGATCATGTCATTGGATCTCTTAACAGTCTCCTTGAAGTATGCAATTCTTGTTTGAATCAAGCGCTACAGACTGGCTGGAGGAGGGTTGGAGGTTGGACTACTTGAAAATACCCCTATGAAAATTCAAAGACACCAACATCAAACCCAGGACCACTAGGTACTCCATGAGAGTTTTCATGATGTTTGAGGATTGAGAAAGGGGTTTTGGATGGTTTTCATATTGGGGTTGTGAACTGTCCCATTCATTTTGCTGACATATTTCAAAGTTGTTTCCATTATGCTCTGAACCTTTCTCATCAAACCAACTCACCTCTAGACTTCAACCATCTTTCCCACAGTTCAAATTTCATCTGCTTCACTCATTTTACTAGCGTTGTGAACCCTATGTTCTAGGTGCTATGAACAGGGCATTGCAAACCCTTTGTTCTAGCATTATTAAAACCCCATCTTTTGCATCTTTTATGAGCTCAAATTTTAAAGAATAAATATGTGTCCCTCTTAAAAATTGAAATGGGTGGTTGATCAACTATTGAACTAGGTTTAAATATTGAATGCATTCTCATGTTGATTAACAGATATTTGTATTGATGAGTAAACCTTGTTCAAGTTGAGAATTTTCTTGCACGTCCCTCTTATTACAACTCCCATTTTCCATTCCTTACCATTTCTTATTGAAAGGGTGTCTCCTATTATACCTCTTGTGTATAGGGTAAATTCCATAAAATTATGTTTAACTCCAGCCTATTGAAAACAATTTTGCTATCAAATACTCTAATCTCTTTTTTTATCAAACATATAGCTTCTATTAAAAGTCATAGAAAATACATTCTCCAGCAGCAGTTATGGACCAGCAACAACAAAGAAAGACTCTTAAGGGAGGTGAAATTGTAAGAACAGATCCCTATGACATGTAATTGTTTGATTCTAAACCTTTGATCAGAGAAGCCTTTCAGAGAGTAGACTGCATCATTTTTTGTTAAAAGATGTAGAGGGGGCATTCAGAGGTAGCCAAGGAATTTGCACTAAATTTCAATGGGACCAAAACCAGGGTGGGGATGTTAGAATTTGAAGTCTTAGAAATGTCCATCTCTAATGAAACAGATATACCCAACACTGGATAAAAGTGGTTCAAGGAAATGTCACTAAATGCTTCCTTCTCCAAGGAATTTCTTAAGCCAGAGTGTCAGGGAGACAATTTGTCTAAGGGGGTACCTAGAAGCCACATTCTTCAAGGTTTTGATAAGATTTTGAATGTTATTCAAAGGTATTTTACCTGTGACAGAATATTTAACATGGTTTATCAATATCACATCAGGATGTTGTTACACTTCATAGGGAAATAAGAAAAGAATCTCCCTTTTTACCTCTTTACAAGTATTGGTAAGATGGTTAATAGAGTTCAAGCCAAATCTAAGCAAGTAGACACAAGTTTTTTTCACTCTAGCCTTATTAAAATGTTGGTGATGGAAGAGTTTAGAGAGACAAATACTAATTTTGAAACATTCCTCACTGCATCACACTTTCAACTGAATATTTTCCCCACTCCATAGTCTAAGATACAAAACCCTACTCTTGTGAAGAATAATGCGTGTTCAGAGGTTAAAAAGAAGAAAATGGGTGTCGTTATTACTGATACAGATGATAGAGCCAAAAATGAAACAGAGGCAGGAGGGCCTTCACAACCTTCACATAGGGAAGCTTCACCCATTGCAGAGCCCATTCCTATGGAGGTTCCTTCAAGAAAATCCACAGGCCTGAGAGGAAGAAAGCTTATGTTTCCTTCACCTATTGCTGCAGACAATATTAATCCTAGGAGGCAGTTTACTAGAGCATCATCCAAGAAAAATGTTCCTATGAAATATGATGTAGTAGAAACTTCAGCCCAAAGGAAGGGTAAATCCAAATCTCTTGAGCATCCCATTGAAATTATTGATATCACTACTCCTCAAGAGGAAATCAATCCCACCTCCAAGAGACTCTAAAGAAAACTTAAAGAAGCAATGGCTGAGGTTGATCAACTGAAAAGTGAAAACTCTTGCTATAGGAAGAAACTTAAGGGGATGATGGGAATGTACCATGAAACTATTGACAAGGCCAAATTTATAGACAAAAGATTATTTCCCCTCCACGGGCAGCTCAGAAATATCTACAAACAAAACATATATCATCAAGCTCAAATTAGAAAGTTAAAGGCATAACTACAACCTTTTAAAGAAGACTTGGCCAAGAGAAATCTATACATGTTGGCTAAATATGCTACTAGTAGAAGCTCCAGAGTCAAAAAGTGAATATGTTGAACCTCCTTAAGTTTTGGTCAAGTTTCATGTGGTTATGCATTTTGCATTTTTTAGGATGATTGTGCTTTGTAAACCACGATTAGCTACTGAGATGTTGTCTTCTAGTCATTTACCGAGATTATAAGTTGTTACAACATTTTGGGGCACTTGAGAAAATTTTTGAAATGTTTTAAGACTTTATCAAATGAAATGAGCCACTACAAGAAAGTTCGCAGCACTAGGCGTTGTGAACTGGATGATAAAAATTGGTGCTCTGAACTCATGTTTTGGAGTTTTTGAAGGGAGGAACAACTTCCATGTGTTAATATGGATGCATGTCAGTCATATGGGGATCAATTGCGAGCTGGGATGCCACTTGCCTAAAGGAAATGCGCTCAAAGGGACACTTCATCAATCTTTATGAATATGTTGCAAAAGTGGCCAACATTAGCCTAAAATTTAACATTTTGTTTTATTTTTGTTGTACATCTTTAGTCATGCCATCCTAGACACAGGAATCCTATGAGGAGAATGTAAATAGAATTGTGATGTTGTCAATATTAGTCTAGGCTATAAAAAGGGCAATTTGAGATTGAGGAGGGTTTCGAATGGTTTGAGAGAGACTCACGTTTTGGATATTGTCTATGTAACATAATGACCTCCTATTGTATGGACCAAACTCAAGACTCTTTGGATAATTGAAATCAAACCTTTTTCTTATTCATTCTCTACTATCTTACTTTGATTTCAATTTATTGAATGATTCAGTTGGTTGATTGTATATGTGTTTCAATTGAGGATCTATTGTAATACTGCTTGTAGAATCTCAGAGTTTTCCTCTTTGATTTTAATAAGTTCTTATGTCAAATAGTTTTATTCATGTGTGTATCAATCCTACCTGATGTAAATGATAGACATATTGCATTTTCTTGTAAATTATTCTACCTATTCATGTTATGTCTTTGAATACTGATATGAAATTATTCAAAGCCTTATTTGTTGGTGTATATTGTATGGAGTAAGCTATGATTGACAGTCCTGTCTGAGTTTTCCATCCATTTTCCACCTTATCATAAACATGTATGTTTAACATTATGATGGGTATCAGTCTTTCACTTATAGCAGTCTAACTGTGACTTCTAGCACTAACACTTACCACTTTCCATCATTATTTCCCCCCATTTCCTTATCTCTTGGGATTTTTTAGGGTGTATTGACCCAAGAAGGGGTTGTCCCTCATTCTATGGGAAGAAGATATTGAAGGCCCAGAGGGATTGATATTGGGTAAACGTTAAAATCCTATATATAAACCTTTCATATTCTCCGCCCTAGGATCCCCTCTAGAAAGCAATGAAACGCTTATCTATAGGAAAAAAGGGACCCACAAGAATAATGATTAATAATGATTAAAAGGATAGTTGGAGTATATGATGTCTCATCATGAGCCATCCTATCATGTTCATAGATATCTAGTGGTATGAAAACCATCATCTGGTCACCAAGCCAGGGTAATGTCTCTTAGTTACATGGCTGAGAGAAAGGGGGTCTCATCACGAGCCAACCTTATCATTTCCACTAGGTGTTTTTGAGTGACACTGTCATTATCTAGATACCACGTCGGGATAGTGGCCTTCAACTTATCCTTAAAATATTAAATAAACAAAGAATGGAAAAACAATGGGATTTGAAAATTTGCATTGCAAATGAAGGTTCCAAACACCCTCTAAAATGGCACCCATGAATTAGACACTACAACCCCTTGTATGTCATGAAACCCATGCCCATTGAGTCTTCACCCTTAACCACTTCATCCACTTTACATGGATTAGAGAGTGATTTCCTGTAAACACTCCTTGACCTAGGGAAAGATCTACCCAATAGAACACCTCGTCAACCCTCACATATCCAATATTGGCAACTCGCATAATGTCTTTGAGAACTTAATTGTTTGATAGGGTAATCTTTGATGAAAATTATTAGGTGGCTCATTTATTTTTTTGATTTACTTATCATGATGATATGACTTGAGATCATTGGAGGGTTTTCTTACTTGTCTTTGCAAGACCTAGTTGGTGGACAATTTTGTAAGAACAAGCCTAGCTTGGGATTCCTTGGGGTTGCAAGACCACAGGTTGGATGCCATGTGTCCACATGCTGCATCACATAGACAAAGTTTTTCATACCTATAAGATGATGTGGAAGAGCTATCTCAACCCTCACATGCTAAAATATTTTCCTAGGATAGGAAAAACGTCACCTTTTTAGGCTTGGAGTCATCCTTGGGGGCTAGGGTTCGGTGGTGAGACATGGACAAGTGGACGTCTTGGTGAAAGAAGGATTTGATCATGAATAATAGGACATGGATTGATGACAAGTGGAATTTGGAGGCCTAACCATGCTACTACAACTCCAACAACTTGGTCAAAGAGACAAAATGTCCCCTAAAAGGGAGACGTCACCTTCATTTTAGGGTTTTCTTTGTGCAAAAGTGAAATTAAAGTGAATTTTTAATTATTATCTTTTTAAAGGGGAAATATTAGGTTTGTTGACCCCTATTCTTGTGTTTTACCCTAAGTTATGTGGAGAAACTATCATAGTGATATTTGTATAAATAAGAGATCATAAGATCTCATTTTAATATAATTGTCCCATTGTGAGAAGTATTGGGCTGAAATTTTCGCTACTCTTGGTTGTTTTGGTGTTTCTCTCTTGTGGAATGTGTTTTCATGAATGTATCTTGATGAATGGATGAGGAGGAGTGATGCGCACCCCCTAAATGATTTCTCTCTTGAATCTTTGATGAACGTTGCATGGTAACTAGGGTTTCTTCTCTCATTTCTTGGATTAGGTAAGGAAAAATATTCATATGCTATTATTTTCTTTCTTAATTTGGTTATTGTTGGTGGAAACCCTAGGGACGAGTATGCTAGATACACCCTCCATAATTGCTTCATCTCTTTGTTAAATGTTTTAAGTCTTTGTTTTATTCAAGGGTTGCTAGGTGGAATACGAGTGTGTATACCCTCCTAGATTTAACCTAGGTTTGGTTGGCATAACCTATGGAGTAAGAGGGTTTACATCCCTAGGGTTGTTGTTGATATAGATTTTTCTTTAAATACTCCATCACCCAATTTTAAAGGCACTAATCTGAAGTATTCTTGCATTGGAGAAACAAAATATTGCATTGGGAAATGTGATTTCTTGTCGTATTAACGTTTTGCAAATTGGGTTGTGTTCCTTGTGCTTAGAGCACCTTTCATACACTAGGGCGTCCCCATCAAAGGGGTAGTTCTTTATGTTGTTACTAATTTTCATATTCATCCAATAGAGCTGCAGAAACCCTAACCTAATCACTTGAATAACTCTCAAATCAGCCGTTGAAAATTTCCCAAACTTTCCACACTTACACTAGTTGGTGTAGTGCACTTTTTGGCAAAGTTTGGAGGAGTTTTAGTGGATGATTTTCTTGATGTAATAAGTTGAGTTTTACAGCCATAAGGTTGATATATATTTCTTCAAAAATTGTTTACAACAACCTTATCGTTTCATGCTAGTATCATGGTCTTTGAATCTTGAGTTTCACTAGTGTTTAGCTAGTTTATCTCGTGTATCTTTTCACTTGATTTCTAGCACTTAGTTAGCAGCTTATTGTGACATTTAATTTCTGATATATATTGTTACTAACAACTTCTATTAGGGATAGAAAGATTAACTTTCTTGTCCAATTGGTTATATTACATCATATGCTTGGTTTTATTGTGTCTCGGGAAGGTACTTCAATATTAGCAGGTCACTCAACACATTTGATAACCCTTGAAACATCCCAATCACTTCATACCACTTGTAATTGACCTCTAGGGACATCCATTCATACTTATCATTTCCCATATTGTTTCCTCCTAGGGTCAACGGGATTCCCCCATTGAGGTGACTACCTCACCTATAGAGTGACGGGGACACCTGCCTAAGGTGACAGTGGGTAGGTTCCCTCCTATTTTTCACCAATTGGTGGTTGAGTCAGTATTTTCCCAACCTAAAACTTGTGCGATAAAATTTTGGTGTTGTTACCAGGGAGGATTTTGAATCCTTTTCCCTTAGATTTCCTGGTGAATCCACCCAAGGGTCATTCCCTTTCCATCCTTTCTTGATGAGCTCATCTTGAAGCTCATCTAGTGACTCCACCCCCCAGAACCATTCATTTTCCCAACCTTTTCCCCCTGGGAGGTTCAAGCCTTCTAAGGTCTACCAAACAAGGCTTCCTATCAAGTCTCTCATTATCAAAACCCTCTTCCATGGTACCCTTCCTCTCGCTCCAATGGCTCACTCTTGGTAAAATGACCTCTACAAACCCCTTAACACGTCCAATATCCAAGGATACCCTAACACAATGCCAAAAGAGTCTAACAAGTGGTTTCCAAAGTTCCCAGGAAACAATGTAGTGATCGTTGAGGACCATATTTATGTCATGGGCCGAGACATGGACAATGCAGGTGTTGAGCATGAATATTTGGCCATGATATTATTCACCTAATCATTGAATGAAGAAGCCCTTGATTGGTTCAGATGCTTCCTAACTATCATATCATCTCCTACAAATATTTTTCCAACTTATTTAAGTGTAGATGGTCAACAAAGAAAGATGGTGGGAAACTTGGAGCTTAGTTCAATCAGATAAATAAAAAGGATAATGAAACAATGAATTAATTCAACACTAGATTTTATAGATTGTGCAATCATATTCCAACATAATTTCATCCTACAACATCATCAGTTTGCCTGCTTTATATGAACACTTTTGAAGGGAAGTTTCACTTCATTCTGAAGGAAAAGAATCCCACATCGTTGGCACATGCCAAAGAGTACATTATTAACATTGAATAGAATCAACTTTATTCAAGAGTAGAGCCTTTTCAATACCCTCGTGTCAAGGCAGAAGCAAAAACTAAGGTTTCCAACAACAGTGCTCCTAATTTGATTTCCCTCTTGACTCAGAAGATAGATTAAATGAGTACTTAATTTACCTAGGTGAAGAATCATATTATGTGTCGTTTGACTACTATAGAGAAGAATCAATATGCTCTTATACCTCAGTTTACCATACAGCAGAGAGATGCCACGGGTTGGCAAAAAATTCTTTAGTAAGAGAAAAAGGATTTAGATACTTTGAAACCGGTTGGGATACTTGAGATAGAAGCTTGGTGCCTTCCATGACAAGAACCTCACAGAGAAGATGAATGTCCCCAATGATGTGAATATTCTCCTGATGATATGATTTGTATTTTCCAAGAGGAACAAGTCACTCAAGGATAGATCAATGAAGCCAGAAGATGAGGAGAAAGAGAGGGGAGACTTCGAGCCTTGAATCAGTTGACATATGATCAGAAGAAGGAATTAAGGAGGAGGGAATATCTGACTTACACTAGAAGGAATAAGGTTTCATCCCCTCCATATCATCCTGACACTCCTCTTCCATTAGTAGAAAAGGTGTCACTACCACCTCCACCTATGGTACATGAGTTGCTTCCTAAGACAACTCCTGCAACATATATTCAGTTAAATATAGATTTATTCAAGTTAAATATAGATAGTCCCAGTGACAGGGATGTGTAAGATCCTTTTTGTGAAAAGGGAAATTTTGAAAGTATTATAGGTGCCAACCGAGAAGGAATATCCTTCCATCATATTTAACATTATATATCTTGATAGGTCGAGGGACATGAACCCTCCCTTCTACCTATCATTAGGCATGAATGGCCTTCATTTGAATAATTGTATGTTTGACTTTGATGCCTCAACAAATGTCATTTCTTTGAAGGTGATGGAACAAATTGGACTGAAGACAAACTAACCTCATGGAAATGTATGTGGTATTGATTCAATAAGGGTCGAGGTCTTTGGGGTGTGTGAGGACGTTGAGGTTTTTTTAATTGATTTTCCACATATCAGCCTCCTCATGGACATATTGGTGATCGATGTTTCGGATGCTTGGGGGATGCTCTTATCAAGGACCTAATCCTCTTCCCTTGTGTTTTTTCTTAGCATGATCCTTACACATGCATACATTCACATGGGCGATGGCACATATGAAATCTTACAAAGTAGGGAAAATAATGATAAACATGTGATGGATCCAAGTGGCCCTAACTATGTCATTGAACACAATTATGATGTGCCCCCACAGATTATTGATTATGACCCATCCGAGCTACCCTTCATGCAAGAAGACTCAATAGAGATGTTTCTCCCATGGACAAATGAATACAAATGGAAACTTGCAAAATACTATGGGAAGGAGCCAAGGTCTATCCATATTTTGAATAAATAAGGTAAAAGGCATGAAGAGATCATCAAAGAGACGGTTTTCACAGAGCCTCCTTCAAATCCATACGTTGAGAATACACTTTGCATCAATTTCAATGAAGGAAGTCTTGTGCTCATGTGGGACAAGAGAAAATGAAAGCTCGTATATGACCAGAGAGATAATAGCTCATGGCTTGTCCCTTACATCATCAAGAAGAAGTCTAATAAAAAAACGTATTATGTGACAACCTTAGAAGGGAGAAAAATGTCGTTACCAGTGGATGGATCTCTTCTCCAACCTTATGTTTGGGTCACATGACTTCTTCAGGGCCCATGCCCGAGTAAGTAGGTAGGTCATCTTGATTTCCCTTGCATTTTCATATTGATTGCTCATATTAGTTTAGATGCATTTGATTTTCATTTTGATCTACTTTCATATTGATTTCATGCTTCATTTATAAAAAAAAAATTAAATGTTAAAAAAAAAAAATTCTAGATTAGCTTTCATTTTGGATTTTGTATATGCAAAAAATGGTGATAGCACCACCCTAGATTCTTTGATCCCTTTGTCTAAGTTATGGAAGGCACAGGTCTACCAGGATATGTTTTGGTTCTCATGCACTCTATGGTGAGTAAATGTCCCCAAGTAGGAGCCAGGTGTTATCCCCATTTTGTGGATAACTAAGGAGATTCTGTCTCGAGGCCCTTTGATTACAGATATGGAGTTCTGAGAGACTACATGACTAGCAGTATCCTTTTGCACAGATGGAGACCCTTCTCACCACCACAGAAGTCGTAGATTTTCAGATGGCATACACCACACGATCTGGCTTCCGAGAGGTAATGGGCCTTGATCCATGAGGTACAAGTCAGGTATTATGGTGAGTGTCATTTCAATATTTGAGGCATTTGAGTATGTTGTATATTAGACTGCTTTAGATTTCATGATATATGCTTGGAAATTATGCCTTTTTCCCTGTTTCGCCTTGGTGGTTGAAATTGTGCCCTAGTAAGTGGTCTTTCTTGGGGATGGGTTTTCTACTACGAACTCCCTTGAAGAGCCGGCATACCATTCCTGACCATACTTACCACTTTCCATCACTACTTCCCCCCATTTCCTTATCTCTTGGGATTTTATACAGTGTATTGACCCAATAAGGGGTTATCCCTCATTCTGATGTAAGAACAGGTTGAAGTCCCAGAGGGATTGATGTTGGGTAAAATTTAAAATCCTATATATAAACCTTCCAGATGCTTTGCCCAAGGATCCCCCCTAGAAAGAAATGAAATGCTTATCTGTAAGAAAAAGGGGACCCACAAGAATAATGATTAATAATCCTTAAAAGGTTAGTTGGAGGATAGGAGGCCTCATCATGAGCCAACCTATTATGTTCATAGATATCTAGTGGTATGACATTACCATCGTCTGGTCACCAAGCCATGGTAATAGCTCTCAGTTGCATGGCTGGGAGAAAGGGAGTCTCATCACGATCCAACCTTCTCATTTCCACTAGGTGTTTGTGAGTGACACTATCATTATATGGACACCAAGACAAGACAGTGGCCTTCAACTTATGCTTAAAATATGAAATAAAAAAAGAATGGAAAAATGATGGGCTTGGAACAATTTCATTGCAAACGAAGGTGCCACACACCCTTTACAAAGGCACCCATGAATGAGACACTACAACCCCTTATATGTCATGATCCCCATGCCCATTGAGTCTTCACCCTTAACCACTTCACCCACTTTACATGGCTTACAGAGGGATATCTTGGAAACACTCCTTGACCTAGGGCAAGATCTACCCAATAGGACAGCTTGTCAACCCTCCCATATCCAAGATTGGAAAGTCTCATAATGTATTTGAGCACTTAATTGTTTGACATGGTAATATTTGATGCACATTCTCAGGTGACTCATATATTTATTTGATTTAATTATCATGATGCTATGACTTCAGATCCTTGGAGGGTGTTCTTACTTGTCTTTGCAAGAACTAGTTGGTGGACAGTTTTGGAAGAACAAGCCTAGCTTGGGATTCCTTGGGGTTGCAAGCTCATAGCTTGGATTTCATGGGTCCACATGCCAGAACATAGAGACAATTTTTAGGAGACCTAGAATATGACGTGGAAGATATATCCCAACCCACACATGCCAAATGATTTTCCTAGGAGAGGAAAAACGTCACCTTTTTAGGCTTGAATTCATCCTTGGGAGCTAAGTTTTGGTGATGAGACATAGATGAGTGGACGTCTTGGTGAAAGAAGGATTTGATCATGAAGAAGACGATGTGGATTGATGAAAAGTATCTTTTGGAGGCCTAACCATGCTACTACAACTCCAATGACTTGGTCAAAGAGGAGAAACGTCCCCTAAAAGGGAGACGTTGCCTTCATTTAAGGGTTTTCTTTGTGAAAAAGTGAAATTAAAGTGAATTTTAATTATTATCTTTGTAAAGGGGAAATATTAGGGTTTTTTACCCCTAGTCTTGTGTTTTACCCTAATTTATGTGGAAAAACTATCTTAGTGACATTTTGTATAAATAAGTTATCATAAGATCTCATTTTAATATAACTCTCCCATTATGAGAAGTATTGGGATGAAATTTTCGCTACTCTTGGTGATTTTGGTGTTTCTCTCTTGTGGAATGTATTTTCATGAATGTATCTTGGTGAATGGTTGAGGAGAAGTGATTCACACCCCCCTAAATTATTTCTCTCTTGAATCTTGGATGAATTTGCATGGTAACTAGGGTTTGTTCTCTCATTTCTTGGATTAGGTAAGGAAAAATATGCAAATGCTATTATTTTATTTATTAATTTGGTTATTTTTGGTGGAAATCCTAAGGAGGAGTATGCTAGATACACCCTCCATCATTTCTTCATCTCTTTGTTAAAGGTTTTAAGTCTTTCTTTTCTGCAAGGGTTGCTAGGAGGAATACGAGTGTGTATACCCTCCTATATTTATCCTAAGTTTGGTTGGCATATCCTAGGGAGTAAGAGGGTTTACACCCCTAGGTTTGTTATTGATATAGCTTGTGATTTAAAGAATCCATCACCCAATTTTAAAGACACTAATCTGAAGTATGTTTGCATTGGAGAAACACAATATTGCATTGGGAAACATGATTTCTTGTCGTATTAATTTTTTGCAATTTGGGTTGTGTTCCTTGTAATTAGAGCACCTTTCAGACACTAGGGCATCCCCATCAAAGGTGTAGTTCTTGATTTTGTTACAAATTTGCATCTTCATCCATTAGATCTGAAAAAACCCTAACCTAATCACATGAATAACTCTCAAATCAATCACTGAAATTTGTGAATGTTTGCACACTTACACAACTTGGTCTAGCTCATCTTTTGGCAAAGTTTGGAGGATTTTTAGTGGCTGATTTTCTTGCTGTAATACGTTGATTGTTACAGACATAAGTCAGATATATATATATATCTTCATAAATTGTTTACAACAGCCTTATCTTTTCATGCTAGTATCTTGGTCTTTGAATCTTGAGTTTCACTGGTGTTTAGCTAGTTTATCTCGTGTATCTTTTCACTTGATTTCTAGCACTTAGTTAGAAAATTATTGTGCCATTTAATTTCTAATATATATTGTTACTAACAAATTCTATTAGGAAGAACAATCTTAACTTCCTTGTATAATTGGTTATATTACATCATATGCTTGGTTTTCTTATGTCTTGGGTAGGTAATTCAATATTAGCAGGTCACTCAACACATTTGGAAACCCTTGAACCAACCCAAGACTCTTTCCCAAGATATTCATACCACTTAGAATTGACCCCTATGGAAATAAATTCATACTTATCATTTTCCATCTCATTTCCCCCTAGGGTCATCGAGATTCCCCCCTTGAGGTGACTACCTCATCCATAAAGTGACGAGGACACCTTCCTAAGGTGATAGTGGGTAGAGGCCCTCCTAGTTATCTCCACTTGATGGTTGGGTTGGGAATTTCCCAACCTACAACTTGTGCAATAACAGGTTCATTTTGATTTTGAGTCGTGTAATAGAATTTTTACAAACTATTTTTTGGGTCAAGAAGCTTTCCGATGACAATCAACTTTCCTTTCTTCAAATCATAAACATAGAACCAATCTAGCCAAAATTACTCAATTTGACCTATATGTTTTAACTAAGAAACATAAAAAACATTAGCACTAAGGTTTGGCACATGATAAAGGTCGACAATATTCCCATGTCGACAGGTAACATCACCCTGACTAACAACATCCAGAGAAAAAATCACCAGCAACGTAGATTTTCATCTCCTTAGCTTCATCCAATCACATGAACAAGGAGGCATCCTTAGCCATGTGATGAGTGCATCCAGAGTCAACTAGCCATTCATTCTATGCAGAATGAGACAACAATGCTTGAGAATTTCTAACTTGGAAGGTGAAATTATAAATGGGTCAGTGTAGAGCCGACACATCTCCTTCAAGGCATTTAATATTCTCCTCTAAATTGTCTCTCTTATTAAATAATATTTTCTCAACATGTACAATCTTTCCCCAGTACTGACATGTATTCTTCTTTCAACTTCGTTGGACAACATTTGTTTGTCCCTTAGGTTTTTGGTCACGGTATGCAAGTTTCTCTCTAGAGTCATCAAACTGTACTTTATCACTGGGATCCATCTTTATCTTTCCCTTAATCAAGTGGGCTTGGTTTTTTCCACCAATATTTTCTTATTCAAGTAGTATGTGTTGATCAGTAATCAAAAGAGCACAAAAATGTTCAAAGGTGTAATCCTTACCATCTTCCTTGTGTGCTTTCCAACTAGTGGGGAAAGTCGACACAAAAATGTCGAATGGTGTTCTCAATTTCATCAGGACCAGCTCGATGACTTTTCCATCCTTATTATAATAATTCTTTCCACATTATCTCAATTTCAACTGGATTTCCTTGACACACGTTGAATATTCCTCCATTTTGTCAAAGGAATGAGGATCGATAGAGATCAACTCTTTCTCCAACTGTATGACGTGACTTTCATTGAATCGATCAAGCAATGACTTTAACTTCCTCCAAACTTAATGAGGTAAATGTATTCCACTAAGGTGAAATCGAATCTCTCGTGAGATATAAATCCTGATGACCCATACAGCCTCATCCTTCCTATCGTCAAAAATGAAGTTTTCTTGGTTGTTTGTTGGATCTAGAATCACAATATTCATATATTTCCACAATCCTTTACTCTTTAGTAGGGTATCCATATCTGGTTCCCATACTGCATAATTTGATCCATTTAGAACCATAGGATCAATATTCAAATCCATCTTCGATATCTTGATATAAATTATTCTATTTTCAAAGGTTCCAATTAGCAAATCGTTGGCCCAGAATCAATCACAGAACAAATCTGACTCAACAACGTTTGTAGATAATATGTCGAGGTTTTAAACCATCGACTATAATACCATTTTGGGGAATAAGGTGGAAAATGATATGAAACCAAAAACACAATATTAGAGATAATCAAAGAGGAACAAAATAATTTCGCAAACAGAGGTGGTGTCTAAAGACACCCTTACAAGACTTGAGAAAATTGCATTATGATGAAAACATCACATTGCATATTGGATCTTGATATGTCCATATGATATCAACTTGATCACTTGATTGCCATGATCTGGATGGTGATAATGACCCAAGGGGTATACTATTTATAGCGCCAATATCTAACCAACTTCCATAGAATCTGGAAGATATTGTCCACATGCAATCGTCAATTGTTAGAGTTGACTCCATCAAATATGCGTTGTCAATCCAAATAGACAAGGATGCTTGAAACGACTGCCTATGCATCCAAATCCTAGTCGATTGATGGGTTGGTGAATCCATCACCCAGCTATCTTCGACTATTAGTTGACTTTTCGATCGACTGGCACATTAACTACTCGACTAATTGATGTAGTTTGTTGGTTAATCAATCGACTGGATCTATCCATATTGTAACATCCCCAACCATCAATAGGCCTGGGCAATGCCACTACTCAACTCTAAATTAGTTGTGATACCAAACTCTAGCATCCCCGACCTTCCACAGAGACCGGGCAATGCCACTGCTACGGAATATTCACATATAAATATAACATGCATTAAATAAAATTAACACATTTTAACATAGAGTTAATGTTACCATTCAAATTTAAATAGAATTAACAGCAATTCATACATGCAACAGAACACATGATAACATTCTAGCATTATGCATAACATAAAATTAAGCAGATAAATTATACTTATATTTCAACTGGAATAACACCACCAACTATCTGCAGACCTTCCACGAACCTCCCAGCCATAGACCGCGTTGCTCATCACTCTTAGCAGTAGGTCAACCCCGAGCTAGGAATAAGTTCCACTGGTCAAGGGAATCCTAGGCTAGGCAAGGTCAATAGGAAGACACACAGTTTATGAGTATGGATTCTCTCTCAGGAACCACTTATGCCCAGTTCTCACAGACTCTCATTCCCCACATGTTTGTCCCACCCCACCAGTATACACCTTCACTGTCACACCGGATAGTCCTTTGGCTGCTAAGCCTCCCTTGCCTTGGGCTTCAACAATAGGCCAGACTAGAATTATCTGAGCTCTATGGCATCTATAGGACCCCTTCCAGGAGTTCTCATTTCCTCCACGCACTCTCTCACCTGGAGAGAGTCACTCACAGGCCTGAAAACCTGTTTCTTCAACCACAACCACCTCTCTCACCTAGAGAGAGTGTTGCACACAGGCCTGACAACCTGCTTCTTCAACTCCATTCCAACACAAGGAGGACAACTACACGGTTCATCAAGGAATAGATGACGGAAACAAGACACACTCAGCCAAGGAACTGCATGGCCACAACAAACCACAGTTATAACACACACGACATAGACATTTACGGAATGTTTAGGATTCACAGAAGACGCGGCTCAGTCCACGGGTTTTCCACTAGTTTCAGGGTGTGTGACAAGGAATCAATTTCGATTTCGATCATAGAGAAAACATGATAGATGAAGGATCAAACCATGGGTTTTCCCACTGAGTTCAGGATGTGTGACCAGGAAACAATGCATAGGTCGATCACATAAGTTTTGGGTTTCAACTCCCAGATGGAAGCATGGACAGAACAAACCACCTTCTCGTGAGGGTTTCCTTCGTTGTGTGCAGGTATGTAAATGCATACATAGAGGAAAAACGGGTTCAGACATCCCCCGATCCCAGTGAACTCAATCGGAGGATGACATAATGGGAAGTGAACCCAACAATGTTGGCTTTCCCAGCTATAACTACATGCACCCAGGTTGAAACTTGTCTTCCTATAGTCACATGCACTCCACTTAGCATATGTTCCTTTTTCCAGTAACTTAGGACAACACTCAACATGTCCACCTTAGACTTCAGGAATTAATATTAAAATATTATTCCTTTATATGTAATCCCCCTACCTTAGCCCCTAGGCCCAAACACATATCCCCCTCCCTTTCCCAGCCTTGTGGAAGCTTATTCCCCCACCACTATTTCTTCGTGGTCAGTCTACACGCAGCGATGTGTATATTTTTATTAATGATTTTTCATAATTACATATACAAAGCAAGCTCCTAGCCTTAGCATCCTAGGCAATCTGGCCTAATCATCACATAAGCCTCCTATCTTATTATAACTCAGCTCACCATCCTATCAAATATGTTTACAATTCATAATTACAACTGGGGCTCTACCGAGGGATATTACAATAACCTCCCCTTATTTTTTCACTATCCTCACTACGACTTGTTTATACATATATAATTCAAAAATTCTTCAAAAGCTCCAAGCTTTAGCTATTGGAAGCCCATTATCCACCTGGTTCTTTACTTTCAAGTACCACTTCCGGTATCCATACTACAGCTGAAACTCAATTTCTCTATTCCATAGAGTTGCTTCAGGAAAGCATTCAGCTTATTGTTCCTTGTTACATGCTTCAATTAAACCTCATTCAAAGCACCGAATGGTTGTAGATCCACGATGTTCCATCCATTGATAAACTCTTAGTAGTGATATGACTCCACAGATGTAAACACTCTGCTTGTACACCTATTCATTCAGAAGCCACATTAGAACATAGATGCAATATATATACATGAAATTCTAATAACATTATAACCTGTATACGAATTACGAGATACATAGAATACAATGAATAAAGAATTGATACTTATCTTTTGATTGAGAAGACTTCCATATCAACATGGTCTAGGACAAGGTACCAAACATCAACAACACTCCAACCATCCAAACCCCAGCAGCACTCCAACCTTCGGTCTCTCATTCCCCACATGTCTATCCCACCCCCGGAGTGTACACCTTCACTATCACATAGTCCATTGGCTGCTACACCTCCCTTTCCTTGGGCTTCAGCAACATGCCAGACCAGAAGTCTCAGAGCACCGTGACTGGAGGAGTTCCAACTCCCCTCAGAGTTCTCCAATCAACATATTCCCGAGCTACTCTTTGTAGTGAACATTCTAACTTTTATCAACATCATCTCATCTACATCACCCACATGCAGTTATCATGAGAAAACATAAAAGAATTCATTTAGGAACTCCAACTTAGTTCAAAAGGGAATTCAACTTTTTCCCCCAAAACATGAAATTCTATTTCATAATTCATCTTGGTTGTTGCCATCTTATGAATGCAACCATCCTTGTGATTTTCCACAGGCACCAAGTTGCATACCATTTTCCTGCAAGACTTCATCTTGCATACTGCTAACAATTTGTCAGTATTTCGTGTACATCATAATTCAATTGCAATATGCACAAAATCTTATGCAGTGATCTTAGAATTTCCTGCACTTATCAATTCAATCAAAATTACCCAACAATTACTAAACTAGAATGACTCGTCATTCTATGCATAACCATGTTCACAGTAATATCTGTAAGTTCATTACTTCTTTTTCTGAACAAGAAAATTTCCTATAGTCAATGCTCATGTGACTACTTGACTTGCAACTTTCCTATTGCAATGTCTAACACCTCCCTGAAATGTCCTCAACTTCATGAGTTAACAACATTTCAGCTGTTAGTAACAATTATTTCCATGCAATAATATATGTGCATGTACTTACAAAACACATTCAACCAGTTCATTTAGTATACAATTATATCACTTACTATGCATGAGTGCAATTCTCAATGCATTCTTATTCAGTGCACCCTACATTGAATTACATAATGCTCTTTATCTCAGTCATGTATCTCACCATCCATAAGTTGGAATTCTGGACAATATGTTGACACATTCTCCACACACTTCATATTGTCTTCCCAATTAATTGGATGCCTTCCTTTTTGACCTGAACACTACACCAAGAATATAATTTTGTGGTGTTCATTATTGTTAGCAAAAAGGTTGCATCCCAAGTTTTATTTAAAAGTAGGAAGCTTTTAGTACATGTGTGGCTCATAACCTTTCCATATCCATACCTTGACATTTCCAACCAGGTCCCGGTCTCATACATGACTATCTTACTGGCATTTATTCCTATAACCAATTCTTATCTTTAATTCTTTGGTTATTACCCCATAACCAAATTAACATGACATTCTACTATGTTAGTGTGTGCATTTAGAATCTAAAAAGATTTGAATTAATACATGCCTCTAGCCTTTACCACATCCAGTGGTATGCATTCAATAATATAATCATGTGATTTTATAAAATAACTCCGGCTGAGGAAATTCTTACCAAAATTTCATTTCAACAATTATGCAAAAAGAGTGATAAAAACTCATACCTGCATGACTGCCATTAATAAATTTGTATACTACCTAAATATCTGATGGAAGTAGAAGCTTTCATGCTTCTTTTATCAAACTTATAACCAATACTTCAGCCCTCTGTTTCTTCCTTCTTTATGCAACAACATGACCAACAACACTTGCAAACATGCAAGCATTCTTTCCTCTGGCTGACCCAATGAGCCATAACATACTTGCTGCCACAAAAATTGCAGCAACTTCTTTCTCCCTATAAAATGTTTTCTTCTTGATCCCAAAAGTATTCAATTCTTCCTGTATTCCTGAATCTTCTTGTGCTTCCACTTTGATCATTTTGCATGATTATTCCTTCCCTGAGCACTTTCGACACAATGCCCCCACCTCAGCGGGGTCTTCTGATCTCTCGGTCAATGGATCTTCAACTCTTGGAGTCGGGTCAGCTCTTCGGGTCCCTACTAGAACCTCCACAAAAAAATCCATAGGCCTTGTGCGAAACCTCACTCGTGATAAATAGCGGCAGGCGAAGGCTTCCTCTGCGTGACCACCGACTATGACCATGCACCTATCCAAAAGGCGTTTTAGGATTTCACGTACCGGGTGTTTCGATATGAGTCACCCTCGACTCTCTCTATCCCTGAAATCTGAAATAAGAGTCTAACGCATGCTATCTCTTCTCTTAACTTCCACTGGCATGACCTCTAGCTATGACCTGGGGCCCAACTTTTGAGCACTATGGGACTTTACCCTTCGCGAACTTCGAGGATTAGCTCTCCTCCTTTCTCCCAAGGTTCGAACTACCGAACGTCGTTCGCCTCAGATCGACGGTCCACAACTTTCCGAGTTCGACAGTCCAGATCAATTCCTCGCGAATCGACAATTCGCATTTCGAGGTTTCGAAAAATAGTTCCCCTCTTTTCTTTCGATCTCTAGATTTCCGAAATCCACGTGAGTCATATCCAACAACTCACAACTCCTCATAATCCAACGGTGTGGATCCTTTCTCGTGAATCGAGACTTCGCAGTTCACGAAATCAGAAAATGGTTATCTTCCCCTTTCCAACTTCCGACTTCATGAAATTCAAGTATGTCGAATCAACAACTCACATTCGTCGTGATTCAATGGTCTAGATCTCTCCTCATGAATCGGATGTTCGTGTTTTGGGATTTTTGAGAGAAACTTCCTCTGTTCTCCCAACTCTCGATTTTTCGATTTCCCGATGAAAGGAATCAACGGTTCGATCTTCCTTGAGATTGACGGTTCACTACCTCTCCCGAGATTTCGAGTGTTGAATGACTCCCAGCGTTATCCTCCTCATATTTTCTTTTGATCTAACGATGCACGACTATCGACGCTTTTCCCTCCAAGGATTCCTACCGTCCGTTCAGGTTCTCAATGACTTCTTGCCAAATATCTTGGCATCAATTCTTATGGACTTGAATTCCTCCCTAAATTGAAGGATTTTGAATATTTCGAAGGCTTCGACGGTGTTTTCCCTCCCGAGCTTCTGTTAATGAAATTTTAACTTCACCCTGGAGCACACTTGCGCTCTGCATTCAAACTTGCATTGTTTCTCCCTAAGCTTTTAACTTACTCAGTCTCAAAGGGAATTGGCCCTTCTGCATATTCCAAAAGAATTTTTGGTGCCCTCCTGGCACACTCTGTGCTCATCTTCTTGAGCCTTCGAACTTAAAACAAGTTCCCTCTATACGCACTCCTTGCACTTGATATGCACACTCTACATACAAAAGTTCTACGCTATCTTTTCTAAACTTTGAGTCGAAAAAGACTCTCTCATGTGCACTCCTTGCCCTCAGTATGCACTCCTTGCATATCTTAAAGAAGAGAACACTTGAAACTTATTCAATTTCTTCACAAACTCATTCACTCACCAAGAACATCATACGTTCACAAAACACATAATAACAGTAAACTATGAAATAGTATCAACATTGTACAATTGGATCAATTTTGTCTGTTCTATTCATTTCAGGGGAAAAAAAAAAAAAAACATGATTACAACTCATGTCTTTCACAGACACATTACAATGAAAAATCCTCTAAAGACCAAGAAGTCTCTCTCGCCTTCTTTCTTATATCTGAAGACATCTCTAGCACTTTGTATGTTTTAATGTAACCATTACATCTGGATTCATCTTTCTGAGACCTTCCAAATCACAACTTCCTTGCTCAATTTTGAGCCTTGAGAAGAAATCACAAAGTTCCAGGTCTTCATTATTCTTTTGATGTGAGTTCGAACCAGACAAAACCCACTTGCTTCCTTCCTAACCCTTTTCCTTTCTTTAACACAGTTTCCGGGCACTAGATCCTATTCTCTCAGCCCTCGACCCACGCGACCATGGGCCATGATCGAGTGCTAGATCAATAGGTTCTTACCCAGGACTTTGGCTTCAGAAGTTTTCAAATCACAACACAAAAATCTCTTGGAGTTTCAAGTTACCGAACTCGCAAAGTAGGGTGGATCAACAGTCCACATCTATCCAGCATCCAATGGATGACACTCACTGTGGAACTTCTATCATCGAAGCTTCAGGACTTCGAAGCTTCAGAAGTTTTTTCATTAGCACATTCCAAACTGTTAATCTTCAAACGTTCCCAATCACCTTTTGTGACGTCATTACGTTACATCACTTAACATTTTCCCAATTGCGGGGGCATGCAACGATGGTTTTGGAGTAACTCGCCTTTCATCCTGCAATTCTTTTGACACTGGCATGTAACCCCTCGATGAAACCATGGTTTGGATTGCAGGACAACCTTGGAGAATTAGCTTCTGTGCAACTTGGGTCCCTGCAATGCCTTCTGGTCGTTCATCTTGATTTATCGTGATCAATGCCACTATGAGTCCTCTAACCTTTAACTACATTACGTAACCTCGGGCCCAACTAACCCTGCTCATACAGAATTCCACAAGGCGGAATACTAGTGGATGATACATGGCCCATTCATATGGGTGACACATTTCACGTTCCAAACGACAATTCAAACTTTTATGCGTTCAAAACCCACTAACACAGCGCACAAAACTGATGTGGCCACGTCAAACCAAGTGGCATCACCATGCCACATCACTTTGGAGTTTCAGACTTCGAAAGTTCTTACGCTTACTTCCTTCCAATATTCCGAAATCCAAAATTAAGAACCTCTTTATCTTCTTTATTGGTTTCATCTAATGGTAATACTTCTCCCCAAATATATAGTGTAGATCTTTCCTTTGGACTTCGGAGTTTCGGTCTTCAAACTTTCTCTTAGTTTGCATCAACTTCACCAAAGTTGTGAAGTCTGAAGGGCTTCCAAGATAACCCTTCTACACCTTCTCCAGATCAGACGGTCCTAAAGGCTTTCCCTTCCTTCCAAACGGATCCTACGGTCTCAACACCACCAGTGTTGAGATCTCTCTCCTTGTGGCCAAATACCACGTAAGTTGCAGTTTTACGATACCGCTACTCCTCCTGGGCTTTTTTTCTCGAACCCCTTTCTCCTTAGAAGGTTGCTTTGACACTTAGTCGAATTTTAGATCTGTTCACTCCTTGAAACAAATCTTTCCATCCCTTTACGAGAAAACTCAATCTATTTCTCCCGAGCTTTTTGAGTCAAAGACTCTGTCGACGCACCACTTGCACCCAGAGACACTCTGAACCTCAAATTTTGTCCCTTTCAACAATAATTCACTCTGAAATCTTTGTCTCGTTAGCCACTAACATGGCCCATTCAGGATCAATGTTGTAACCATGCTTTGATACCAATTTGTAACATCCCCAACCATCAACAGGCCTGGGCAATGCCACTACTCATCTCTGAATTAGCTGCGATACCAAACTGTAGCATCCCCGACCTTCCATAGAGACCGAGAAATGCCACTACTGCGGAATATTCAGATATAAATATAATATGGATTAAATCAAATTAACACATTTTAACATAGTGTTACTTTTACCATTCAGATTTAAATAGAATTAATAGAAATTCATATATGCAACGAAACACATGATAATATTCCAGCATTATGCATAACATAAAATTAAGCAGATAAATTATACTTATCTTTCAACTAGAATAACACCAACAAATGCGTGAAAACCTTCCATGAACCTCCCATCCATAGACCGCGCTACTCATCACTCTTAGTAGTAGGTCACCCCCGCGCTGGGACTAAGCTCCACCGGGCAAGGGAATCCTAGACTAGGCAAGGTCAACAAGAAGACACACAGTTTATAAGGATAGATTCTCTCCCAGGAGCCACTTATTCCCACTGCTCACAGACTCTCATTCCCCACATGTATGTCCCACCCCAAGAGTATACACCTTCACTGTCACACCGGATAGTCCTTCGGCTACTAAACCTCCCTTGCCTTGGGCTTCAGCAACAGGTTCGACCATAATTCTCTTAGCTCTGTCGCAGCTATAGGACCCCCTCTAGGAGTTCTCACTTCCTCTATGCACTCTCTCACCTGGAGAGAGTCGCTCATAGGCCTGACAATCTGCTTCTTCAACCACAACCACCTCTCTCACCTGGAGAGAGTGTTGCACACAGGCCTAACAACCTGCTTCTTCAACTATGTTCCAGCACAAGGAGGACCACTGCAAGGCTCAACAAGGAACATATGATGGCAGCAATCCACACTCAGACAAGGAACTTCATGGCCACAAAAACCCACAGTTATAACACACACAACATATACATTTACGGAATTTTTAGGCTTCACAGAAGACATGGCTCAGTCCACGGGTTTTCCACTGGTTTCAGGGTGCGTGACAAGGAATCAATGCAGAGGTCGATCATAGATAAAACATGATAGACAGAGGATTAGACCATGGGTTTTCCCACTGAGTTTAGGATGCATGACTAGGAAACAATGCAGAGGTCGATCACAAAGGTTTCGAGTTCCGACTCCTGGATGGAAGAATGGGCAGAACGAACCACCTTCCCGTGAGGGTTTCCTTTGTTATGCATGGGTATGCAAATGTAGACGCAGAGGAAAAATCAGTTTAGATGTCCCCCAATCCCAGCAAACGCAAGCGGAGGATGACATAATGGGAAGCGAACCCAACATTGTTGTCTTTCCCAGCTATAACTACATGTGCCCAGATTGACACATGTCTTCCTGCAGTCGCATGCACTCCACTTAGCATACGTTCCTTTTTCCAGGAACTTAGGACAACACTTAACATGTCCACCTTAGCCTTCAAGAATTAATTAGAGGTAAGCCCCCTATATTAGCCCCTAGGCCCAAACACTTAGCCCCCTCCCTTGCCCAGCCTTGTGGAAGCTTAGTCCCCTATCACTCTTTCTTCGTGGTTGGTCTACACGCAACGATGTGTATATTTTTATTAATGATTTTCGATAATTACATATACAAAATAGGCTCCTGCCTTAGCATCCTAGGCTCTCTGGCCTAATCACCACATAAGCCTCCTATCTTATTATAACTCATCTCACCAGCCTATAAAATATGTTTACAATTCATAATTACAACTAGGGTTCTACCTGGGGATATTACACATATGTAGGTCTACCACTCGATCAACTGAACCCAAGAGATGTGTGATGAAGCATCAATGCTTGATTTTCCAACAAATAGTATTGAAGTGTTTCAATATGCAGGATTGAAAACTAGTTAAGGTACCAATTTCTATGGGGGGGAAACTAACTATTGAACATTGTCCAAAGAAACAGGAAGAAATAGAGGACATGACACATGTTCCCTATGCTAGTGTTGTTGGTAGTATGATGTATGCAATGGCCTGCACTTGACCAAATATTTTTTATGTTATGGGAGTATTGAGAAGGTACATGTTGAAACCTAGGAAAGAACACTAGAATATTTTCAAGAGAGTGTTTAGGTACTTGCTTGACACAATAGAATATGCAATCGATTACCAAGGGAAACATGAAACTAATAGGAAAGTGAATGTACATGGATTTGTTGACACTGACTAGGATGGGTATCTTGATCAAAGAAGATTGACTAGCAGATATGTGGTCAAGAATTTTGGTGGAGCAACAATTTGGACCAGTAAGAGACTGGAGATTGTAACCTTGTTGACAACACAAGCTAAATACATGGCAACCAATCATGCAAGAAAAGAAGTTGTATGTGTTGGTTGTGGAGATCGATTATCCTCCTGATTCAGAGGCCTTTGTTTTCAGCCATGTTTATACCCCATGAAGACTTTACACCCCGGAAGAATGTACACTCCTCCACGTGGGGGAGTGCAGGGGGGTTTACCCCCCCCCCCCCTGCGGGGGTTTGGGGGAGAATCCCCAGAAGGAAAATTTTCCTTGTAAATGTATATTGTAATTTCATAGTAAATATGGAACATTCATTATAAGGTCGCAGATTTGACGGTAGAATTTATGTTAGGGTTTTTTTCTCTAGAAGGAAAACCTCTTTATGAGGGAAATGTATTGCGGCTATGTATCATTTTGTGAATATTGTATTCTGAGTGAGGATATTGTGAGAGAAAGAAGAGGAAGTTACAACGGGTGTGTGGTAGGTTGTATCCCTTCATTTTTTAGATAATAATAAACAAAGGACTTGGCAATTTCTCTGGTAGACGTAACCCACATTGGGTGAACCACGTATATCTATGTCTCTATTGTATTGTGTATATTCTATGTTTTATTTTTGCATTTGTTTTATTTTATTTCTCTGCCATCTTGTTTTTCTAACAGTATGGCTACATAGACTATGTTTAGGGACTAGGTTTGAAAAACAAGTTATGAAGATAAATTGCAATAGTCAAAGTGATATTTTCTTAGCGAAGAAACCAGCCTACCATTTTAGGATGAAGCATATTAATGTACAATACCATTTCATGAGAGACATGGTGGAAATCAAGAAGGTGTTTTGGAGAAGGTAGACACTTTGGAAAACATAACAGACTCTTTGAAAAAGTCTACAAGTGTTGTGAAGTGTTGGCACATGCCAATGTTGTGAAAAATCGAAGAAGTTTTTGAATGAATTAAAGAAGCACTGGAAAACAAGGGAGTGCGTCGTAAATAAAGAAAAAGAGGCACCGTAAATAAAGGAAAAGAAACGTCAAAAACAAAGGAAAAGAAATGCCAGAAAAAGAGGAAAAGTAGCATGTGCAAGGAAATCATGCAAGGCATGCATGCAGGAAAACTTAACCAAATTGGGGTTAGGTTGTTTTTAGGATATTGTAATGATTGATAAGCCAAAAATAAGTATAAATAAGTACACTCTGTGTGTCATGTTGCCTTATGGATTACAAGGAGGGTAGATAGTTTTAGAGGGATTTGTTGGAAGCTTGTTTAGATATGAACCTGGGTCAACCAAAGAGTTAGTTAGAGAAGGAGTAACAACCAACAAATGGTTTCGTTGTCAGCTGGAACTTATGGGATTGAGTGAGTGGGATTTGTGAAAGAATCGCGAAGAGAATGAACGTATAAAAAGGAATGTTTAGACCATGGAATTCAACGAAGGTGAAGATTGAAAGTTGGTTGAAAAAAAAGGATCTTGAGTTTGCACAGAAGGATAACAAAACCCTAAATTAACACCGCATAAATATATGGACAAGTACGTGTTTAGCGAATTGCATGAGGTCTTTTTCTGTGATTTCCTGCATGTGTTTCAAGAGTGGCTATTGAGTTTGAAATACAACCACCATACAAATCGAATCATATAGGTCAGGTGGAATACTATGGAGATCGCACAGTTACAACAAGTTCACAACAATTTCACACATGCAGTAGATTTCTGGCTAGACAATATTGTTGCAGGGTTTATCACAGAATTTGCAGTAGATACTGCGAAGTCTTGCAGCACAGAAGAGAGAGATTTCTTGAAGGGAACCAGAGGTAGGTATGTCAGATCGCTCTATACTTCAATCAATATCTTACTGTATAACAAATGTGTGATCACTATGGAAGCAAATAACTAAACTTCCATGCATGCATGGGGGAAGGGGGGAAGCACTAACAAGAGCTGGAGAAATTGAGGAAGAGATGGATAACGAAAAGAAGGAGGAGACCTTGTACCCAATCATGATGGAGGAAGATATGGATAAGGGAAAGAAGGAGGATAACTTGGACCCAATCATGATGGAGGAAGATTAGATCAAGCAGATCATGGAAACAACTGAAAAAACGCGCAATGGAGTACCCTACCAATACAAAATGAATAATATGAAGAGAGCCATATCAGATAGAGAGGGCTTGGAAAGTGATGAAGAAGAGGTAGAGGATCTCTGGGATGTGGATCAGATTGAGGAAATCCTGCTCGCAAAATATGAAAGGAAGACAAGAGGTCCAAGGGATGGACCAAAAGGAAAAACTCTTATCCATGGCAGTGTCAGTTTGGAACCAATAACCCCATGTGCGACTAATACACCAATAAGAAAAACATTGTTTAGACAACCCAACTTTAGTGGAAGAAAGACAACAGGAAGTGCACACAATCAAGGAGAAATGACTGGAGGAGATAGTTCGGGAAGTAGTAGTCATGTATCTACATCCTGCATAGGTATTATTTCATCATAGTTCAAAATGGCAGGACATGATCCCACCATTAGGTTACCGTAATTTTGGGGAGAGGCATCAGAGGATCCTTAAAAGAACTTGTTTATATGTGAGAAGATATGGGAATAAAATAAGATCATAGACGAGGATACAAATCTTGCGCAGTTATCTATCACACTAAGAGACCGCACACATGATTGGTACATGAGCTTAGATGTAAATAGTCCACCAGGAACAACAAGGAAAATTGCAGATGTCAAGAAGCTACTAATAAATGAATTTTAGAATCCTAGTTCAAAAGATCAGTACATGAATGAGATGGTTGAGATTAGATAGAAACCAGGAGAGTCTATTTGGGATATTGATCATAGGTTCAAACGATTAAAGGGTAAATTGAAGTATGTCGTGATGGATATGCAACATAGACATATGTTTGTGAATTCACTGCTATCGCACCTGAAATACCCTTTGAGGTAGCATAAGTTTGAAACATAGGCAGAGGCTCTACGGGAATCCCTACAACTCGAAGAGAACCAGTATCATAAGATCAATCCAACAATAGAAGAGTTGAAAGAGGATATGAATAACCTCACATTTCAACTAAACCAGAATAGGGCCAAAGAGAAAAGAGAATTTTTTTGGTGTACCACATGCAGGAGAGAAGGACACCACAAGAATGAGTGCCCAACTTTTGCGCGGTACATGGAAACAGGGCTACCAAACCTGTTTCCAACAGGAGTACCATGGTGCAAGATATGTAAAACACATGGACATGACCCAAATACTTGTCCAATGATGCAAAAGTATCAGACAATACACAAGAGTTCATATTGCATTTTTTGCAAATTAGTGGGTCATGATGACAAATATTGTAGGAAAATGGACTTGATGAGGGAAATAACTTCAAACACCTATAGGGTGCAGGAAGAAACGATGTCAGGGAAAGATGCACCACAGTTCAACTAGGTACCACCTCCATATAATAATGCACAACAGTAGTACAACATTGCAAAACCTCAGTATAATAACATGCAACCTCAGTATAATCCCGTGCAATATAATCAGGTTCCTCAATACAATGCATCGCAAGGAGATCGAGGTGGAGGACCAGGTAGAGGAGGATTTGGAGGAGGAAGAGGTCCAATAGTATGCCATAACTTCCAAAAACCAGAAAATTATTCAAGGGAATGTCCACTTACACCTGGGACATGTATGTATTGTCGCATGATAGACCATGATACAGAGGAATGCCCAACACTTTTGGGGAAAATTCAAGAAAAGAGAAATCAAAACAATCATAATGTACAACGGATTTTATGTAGAAGCCATAGATGATGGGATGACCATCAACATAGTCATGCACAGAGGAGATAAGACATAATATGACGTAGTAAGACAGGATTCAAAGAAACACCAATGGGTGAAGAAGAATACTAAACCACATAAACAGTTTGATGCAGGGAAGGAAAAATAAATATTCAAGGAGGAAAGACATGATTTCCTCAAGTAATATGTTGAATCTACATCAACCACGCAACATACTCATAATGTAACAATGTATGAGATTCCCTTATCAATGGATCACACCAGCGAAGTATCACTGATAGCATAAGTAAGTACCATAAAGACCTTTTTGCAATCCTATGTTAAGCTAATGAATGACCCATCATATGTTAAAGTTTTGCAATATTGATGGAGCGGCGCTCCAACATACCCCGCAGGGTCTCTGCGCCTGACCTCCCGGTCTTCAAGGATCGTTCAAAGTTCACCTTTGAGCCAAAGCAGCTCCTTGGACTCCCAATGGAATCTCTGTGAAAAACCGATCCACGGGTCCTTTCTTCACCCACACGGTTTTTCTGCACTTAACCGTGATCTTCCCCGACTTAATATCGAGTTTCGGGGTTTATTCTACTCTGATGTCGAGAGTCCCTGTCCTCTCGAATCCCCGATCTCCGATGAACAATTTCACCAATACACGCCCTTCTCGCCTTAGCCCCTCTTGGCTATGCTCTGGTCCATGTGACTGCTAATTCATAAGACCGTAGCCTTATCCCTCTCTTTCGGGGTTTTGGGCTTCAAAATCCCGATGTGCTCCAACTCTCGTTATCCCTCCAGACTAAGTTCATGGCCCACGTGACCTCCCCCTATATGACCACAGCCATACCTCCTCATCGGGGCTTCGAGGTTTCCAATGTCGAAATACATATGTCCTCAGGATTCTCGATTCCTCGAATCCCGACGCGCTCTTTACGCACTAGCTCTCCTGGCTAGGCTCCTAGACCATATGATCATTGTCCCCGTGACCGCAATATTACCTCTTCCTCGAGGTTTCAAGCTTTTCAATGCCGCAATGCATTGGCTCACGGGATTCCTGATCCTCCGAATCCCGATAGGCTGACAGCTGGCCCAAAATGGCACTTTTCTCCTTGTCGAGGTTCCGGACTTCACGATTTCGAAATGCCCAAACCACTTGTCACCAGGATTCCCGATATCCCGATGACCAAAATGCCGATAGATGACTTCCTGTTGGGAATTTCCCCGATGGCTCTGATTGTTGTCGTGCGTCCTCCACTGATGGACGGTCCTGATTCCTCCTCGTGGTTTCGAGACTTCTGATGTCCCAACTCTTTTGACCTCGAGAACTCTGATTTCTCGAGCATCGATATCTCAATGCCTCGATCTCTGCCACGTGTCTCCACTGACGGACGGCTCAGATCAGTTCCGGGAAATTTCCCATGGAAATTCTCGATCTCTTGTCCTCGTAACTTCCGATTTCACGAACGTTGATATCCCGATGCCTGTCGGGACTTCTGCCTGGCGTGAGAAGGGTTAAATCCCGTGCACTTCCTGTTCGATCTGACGGCTGACGGGATTTCTGAATGAGATCTAATGGCTCTCGATCTCTCCCTTTTGTAGGATTCTCCTGAGCTCCTCCTGGACGTAGAAACCAACGGTCCAGATCTTCTTCTCTAGTCGATCTGACGGCTATTGTGCTCCCTACTGAGCTTGCACACTTTCTTCCCAGACTTGGGAGAATTTCAAAAGCCAAAGGCCTCAACCTTTGCTCTCTTTCTTACCTGCGAGCTCCACGAATTCGAGTCCTCGCCGCGCATATGAAAACGATGTTCCTCCTGAGCTTTACTTCCCTCGAATCCTCAAGGGATTCTGACGTCTACGCTTCTGCAGAGTCTTCGCGCACACACAGTGCTATCTCTCCTGAGCTACTCAACACTCAAACCCCTAAGGGACTTTTTCTTTCTTTCTTCTCCCACAGATGGAGAATATAATGCCCTCCTGGCTATCCTCTGCCTCAAGCAACCTCTTTCCGAGCCTTTCAGGGTATTCAACAACCCTGTGAAGATCCCTCAGTGGATTCTTCTTCAAATCATAGAAATCAAAGAGTTCTCTTCTCCTGTGTCGTCTGCACAATGTCTCTATGCCCTCTTGGTAGAGTGTCTTCTTCCAGAACTTCCAGCAGTTTTGTCTCCTCTTGTGCACCCCTTTGCACTTGCTCAATACCCACCTGGCAGAGCTCTCAGAATCCTCAATGATTATGGTTCTTCTTCGAACTCACAGCAGAGTCCTTCTTCTGTGCCCTCTTTGCACTGGATCAATGTCAACCTGGAAGAGCTTCACAGAATCCTCATTGATTATGTCTTCTGTCTAAACTCACAACAAAGTTCCTCCAACTGCACCTTTTGCCTGTGCTCAATGCCCACTTGGCAGAGCTTTACAGAACTCATATCTAAGTTTTGTCTGCAACTGTGTCTCTCATACATAGTTGTTATCCACAATTTTGGTTATCGTAATGATGCTATGATAATGTTATGATGATGGAAAATCAAGCTCTTCACTAAGAATACTTTCTTGAGAAAAGTTACATTTGTCTTCTTCCAGAAATCATGCTTTTAAAGGATGTTCGCAGGCTACCTATATATCTGCCTACGAGAATGCCTGATTCTCGTAGGCTGCATTATAATAGGGTGTGAATAGTTCGCACTGTACCTAATATCCAGGGTGCGAACATCTTCTTAAGGAAGGAAAAGATAAAAATCTCGAATCTTCTAGAAGGGAATATTCTAGAAACATGAGTTGGCTTCGAATGGTTGTTTAGGTGCTGGCATTCCAGATATCTTAGGATCATTTCCTATCCAAGTAACTAAATTATCTTCTCCTATATATTGAGGAGATTGCTCATAGAAAGGGTTAAGCAAAGAAGGAGCAAGCTAGCAAGAGATTGATTGGAGAACTAGTGCAAGACTATATGGAGGACTGATGCTACAGCAGCAAGAGACAACAGCTAGGTCATCAAAAGTGGTTGATTTTCTTCATGCATGAGCAAGTGTGTGTGTCAGAGCTAGGAGCCATCGAAAGGAGACCTACGACATCAAGGCTCAGGTTGTAAGTTTCACTTTAAATTAATTCAATACAGTAATATGTCCCTTTCCCATAAAGATGATGTCACTTTATTACATAATTCCTTGATCATATGTATAGACTAGCTATTGAATATATTGACTCTGTCTTTTGGCGTTGTTTGACTTTTGAAGAAGCTGAGAAAGCGTTGAATGACTGCCATTCAGGAGCATGTGGTGGTCATATGTCTGGGTATGCTACTACCCAGAAAATCTTACGTGCAGGTTACTTTTGGCCTTCCCTATTCACTGACTACATTACTGTTGTTCAGAAGTGTCATGCCTGCCAGACCTATAACCAGAAGATTCGATCACATCCTTCTCCCCTTAATCTTGTAGTCTCAATAGGTCCTTTTGCAAAATGGGGCATTGATTTCATGACATGTCACCCTCACTCGGCCGGGGGGCATGGTTACATTATTGTAGCTGTTGATTATTTCACAAAGTGGGCCGAGGCGATGCCGACATTTGACAATACTGGGAAGACTGCAGCTTTATTTCTTTTCAACCATGTCATCACTCGTTTTGGTGTTCCTCAGGCTATCGTTACTGATCACGGTAGTCATTTTAGGAATTATATGGTGTCTGAACTTACAGAGAAGTTGGGCCTTCGTCATGACAGCTCAACACCTTATTATCCACAGGCTAATGGCCAGGTCGAAGCAATCAATAAAGTTCTTATAATGATGATTCGACGAATGATAGGAATCCATAAAACTAGTTGGCACACGATGTTGTTTTCGAAATTGTGGGCATATCGTACATCTGTTAAGTCTGCCACGGGTTTCACGCCTTTTCGATTAGTTTATGGCATGGAAGCCATTTTGCCAATAGAATGTGAAATACCTTCTTTGAAGCTAGCTGTAGAGCTCTTACCTAACACTTCTACCGAAGAGGAACGTCTATTGTATTTGATGCGATTAGACGAGACTCGTCGTGACGCTACTCTTGTAATCGAAGCCCAGAAGAAATGTGTTAAGGCACAGTATGACAAGCATGTCAAACCTCGTGTCTTCTCTAAAGGAGATCTTGTTCTTCTGTATGACCAAGATAAATATGTCTTAGGAGCTGGGAAATTCGAACCAATGTGGCGTGGGCCTTACATTGTTAGAAAAGTTCTTGAAAAAAGAAGCGTATGATCTAGTGGATTATGATGGTGCACCTTTGAGTGAACCCAGAAATGGGTTCTACTTAAAGAAGTACTATGCATGAGGAATTTGTGCACTAGTACTTGTATTTTATGTATCATACTGCGTGTGTGTGTTACTTTTAGTTTTTCTTTTAATGTTATCTGGTCTCTGCCCTTACGTGACGTTGTGTTCGATTGCCAGATGTCGGAGTATTCGCTACCTTATATTGGCTTCGCAGACGGTGCTAGCCGTAGTACTTGGAACCTAGCTTCCACTGCCTGAGCAATCTATGCCCCAACAAACGAGATTATATCTTTACGAGGTGTATGTCTTGGCCGAGCAACCAACAACATCGCAGAGTATAGCATCGTTGTGGAATTACTGGTTGATGCTATCTCTCTTGGAATTCATCATTTGGTTGGCCAACTTGACTCGCAATTGGTAGTACTACAGCTCAGTAATGTATATTCTATTCGAAGTCCTACTTTATTGAGGGTATATTTGCGATTTCGCCTCTTGGAACGACATTTTGATCACATTGAATATCAACACATTCCTAGATGTCTTAATACATTAACAGATGCTTTAGCTAATTATGTATTGGACCAGCATTTGAACAATTTATAAATCAAACACATCAAAATGTACACAACGTAAAGTCAACCGGTAGAAGTCGTGTATATATATAACGATCAAAGTTTGTTTTTACAAAATGGTTGTCCGAAGACCAAAATATCAAAAACTTGAAGCTCCTGGACTCTACAAAATGACATCACTAATGATGTTCACGATAGCACACTAATGTCCTAGCAACTCTGCGAAGCAGTCAGCCCATAGAGGCAGAGACTCCAACGGTGTGACGCTGATCGCGTCGGGGAATCTCCTCCAGAGTCATATCTGGAACGTCAGCCATCAGACCCTCTAAGTTCTGCTCCACTGTCAGATATTCCTCGACATACTGTGGAACTGCTACTGCTGCCTCTCCTCGACGCTGGACAGGAGAACTACCAGTAGGTCTATAAGCCCCAACGTCTGTGTTATCAATAAAAATTTGGTGTTAGTCTTCGGATAAATCTATAAAAACATTTAAATATGTTAAAAATACAAAAACATTTAAAAAATTAAAATTGGTGTACTTCTTACCGAGGTCTCCCCACTATGCATCCTCAGGCAGTACAAGGTCAGGATCACCATGAAAATCTAAACCAGCGTATGCATAATCTTCTACCATCAACACTTGGCCTTGAAGCCAGTCGAAGAACATATCGTCATACCTGACAATCGATCCTGCCACATGTCTGGCCATAAGTCGGCACCATCGTAACATCCTTGGGTCCCTGGAACCCGGAAAGTGCCACTCAGCCTGAAGCCTAAACACCGGGACCCTCTCACAGAAGAAGTACACTAACAGAGATCCATACCCAAACTGTTTTAGATCTCCACGCCTGCATTTGGTCAGTTGTTTTTTAAGACTGCGTAAAACTGCATCAGCCTAGTTGAATACCCGGGGCTCAGTACACTCGATGGCATACTGAAAATAGCTCTGCAAAGCCATATGTGGGGCAACACTTCCTGCCATCCAAGCGATAGTGAAGATAATGGTACGGAGAGTTATATCAGTCACTCCCCAAATGGCCACTTTCCCTTTCTGTCATTTAGCCTCAGGCACGCAGTACTGCCTGCAATACTCACTCATTTTTAAACCACCCCTTCGGCTACTGGTCAAACTGACGTAGGATACTCGTCTGGATAACCCAGTCAAGAAATATATGTCCTCGATGTCTATAGTCAAGGTATGAGCTCCCACGATGAAGACTTGTTGATCCGGGTCCCACATTCGGATCAAGTACTCTAGCAATCGAACTTGGGCTCTCATGCCCGGGATGCGGAAATATTTCAAGAGATCGTAATTTCTCAAGGCAGCAATGGTTTGAGGGTGATTTTCGGCATTTGTATTATCTTCCTCGTGTTCCCGTTCTCTCCATTCGAGCACCATTATGATGGTTATAAACCTGCATGGGGAACATATGAAGATGGTTAAAACTCTCTTTCATGAAATAAACCTTTTTTATTGGCTAAACATTACAAAATTTTTTGAACATTGCGTTGTTCGTAGGTGACCTATGGCACACAGTGCGAACTTATCGCATGTTGCCTTAGGCCCGCCTGCAAGAATGAGGCATTCTCGCAGGTCCCGTATGGGCAGCCTGCGAGAATCCCTCTACACGCATAGGGTTTCATAAATTAACTCAAAACTTGAAATTTAACCAATGAAATCATGAATTTGAACCATGAAAAGATAAAGAATGGGGAGCTTACCAAAACACCGCAGACGGCTCAAGGAATGATGGCCCAAAGCTCCCGAAAATCGACGATGAAGGTAGATGGTAAAATGGAATTTTTTGCACTCAAATGATAAAAGGGTAAAATGACATGGTAAATGTGTTATAGGTTTGTTTTAATTACTTTTTACTAGGTCAAAAGTGGATTTTTTATATTTATTAATTATTTAACCCTAATTGCTAATGAGGAAATGAGTGAAGTGCATTGCAGGTATGAAACATGGAGGGTCATGGATGATTTTTTCTATGGTGTGGTATATTTTTGATTGTTTTCCATGGTTTTGACTTAAAACCTCGAGCGCCTTTTGTCTGTTCTTGCGCTTTTGAAAAACATAAGAACGTGACCAAGCGTTGTTTTATCTCTTTTCCGGGCTCATTGTGGTTACATGAAAAAGGAACCCCCCTGGAGTTATCTTTAAGCTCTTTTCAGACTCTCTAAACAGGAAAAGATCGTCGAGCGACCTTGCTATTTTCACGCTCGATAAAGTATTTGAAGTATGCGTCCTTCGAGTGATAATTTAACCCTTTTTCGGTCTCGTTGGGCTATTGTACGAAAAAGGAACTGAGAGAGTTCTCTTTTAATTGTTTTTCCAAACTCTATAATCTTGAAAAACTTTCGAGTTTACTATCTCTAGACTCGTTAAACAAACATTGATAGACCTGTGCTGGGACCGAACCACTCCTTCTTAGGGTTCATTAAAAATACTCCGAGGGACTCGTCCGAAGGATGAGCTTATATCAACAAGCATATGTGATCCTCTTCAAGCTTGCGTAAAAATAAAGAGGTACTTGCCAGAAATGGTGGGGGGAAATTTGGGAAAAGGGATATGTTTCATCTTTGTATTAATTGGCAGTAAGTGTCACTCTTGAACATGACACCCCCTATTCATCATTTGAAGCCGGTTTGGGAAATCCATTCGTCTCTCATTCGATTTGATAACAAGGTCTTTCCATGTGTCGTCTTTGAGTC
Organism: Picea engelmannii; assembly: GCA_009831015.1. NCBI lineage: Eukaryota > Viridiplantae > Streptophyta > Pinopsida > Pinales > Pinaceae > Picea > Picea engelmannii. The sequence goes on from ML776734.1 coordinate 1,939,801, forward strand.
AATGCTACCAAATCGTTGGTTGTTTCGTTCATATGTTCAAGAGAAGTCCGTCTGAAACCTCTATTTGAGTCGGCCATCTGCAGTTGTCCATTCTCTTCGTGTCGGCCTTCCCTGTGTCCAAAGTCTAATTTCCATATACTCTGTTTCGATTTCAAAATCTGTTACTCATTTCGTGTCATTGATGGGGGATACATCAAGGCCCTCCTGTGACGAGTCTTGTTCCGTCGACTTCAGCACATTATCCGGAATTAAGGCTTAGAAATTATTCAGTACCTTGGATCTTGCATGCCTCAATGACAAGTTCCTCGCTTTCGACAGTGGGTCTACATCATTGACTCCTGATCGAAAGATTATGTCGAGTGTTCGACGTCAACTCATTTATTCACAGTCAATGGATTGTACTGTAGTACCTTGGGAGTCATTGACATCAATGGTGATTTCCCTCGCACTTGTTAATGGTTACATCAATGACCGGTAATCAAGTGGTTTCTACCATGATCGACTTCGATACATGTAATCACATGGTTAGATTCGTACTTTGGGCGATGAGATTGAAGACCCTGGATATTGTCTTAAGTGATCCAGGTTGCGATGGAGTATGTATAATTTGCGACACATAGATCCACTGTGTATGTTTCGTGGCTATGTCGTCTTGACTGAAAATTTGTTGCATAGATCCATAGTCTATTCAGGTGGCTATGCTATATTATGACTGCATGGATCCACAGTGTATGATTGGTGGCCATGGCTATTTGTTTATAATGTCATCAGTCTATGATCTGAGTATGGGAATGCCTACCTCAGGACTTGGTATACATGATATTCTGTCGATGCTTGGATGTTTGCAGGTTTTCGATTAGATGCTCTCTTGGTTCTTGACACACACATGCCACTTACAAAGTCTAACGACTGTCACTGATTCCACTCTTAGACTTTGGGGGGCATTCTGTTATCCACAATTTTAGTTATTGTAATGATGCTATGATAATGTTATGATGATGGAAAATCAAGCTCTTCACTAACAATACTTTCTTGAGAAAAGTTACATTTGTCTTCTTCCAGAAATCATGCTTTTAAAGGATGTTCGCAGGCTACCTATATATCTGCCTGCGAGAATGCCTGATTCTCGCAGGCTGCATTACACTAGGGTGTGAATAGTTCTCACTGTACCTAATAGCCAGGGTGCGAACATCTTCTTAAGGAAGGAAAAGATAAAAATATCGAATCTTCTAGAAGGGAATCTTCTAGAAACATGAGTTGGCTTTGAATGGTTGTTTAGGTGTTGGCATTCCAGATATCTTGGGATCATTTCCTATCCAAGTAACTAAATTATCTTCTCCTATATATTGAGGAGAATTCTCATAGAAAGGGTTAAGCAAAGAAGGAGCAAGCTAGCAAGAGATTGATTGGAGAACTAGTGCAAGACTGTATGGAGGACTGATGCTACAGCAGCAAGACACAACAGCTAGGTCATCAAAAGTGGTTTATTTTCTTCATGCATGAGCAAGTGTGTGTGTCAGAGCTAGGAGCCATCGAAAGGAGACCTATGACATCAAGGCTCAAGTTGTAAGTTTCACTTTCAATTAATTCAATACAGTAATATGTCCCTTTCCCATAAAGATGATGTCA